>VYZV01020634.1:11256-23540 GCA_013401275.1 Pandion haliaetus
ATCAGAGAGCCTAAAAGGCTCCACCCAATTGCCCAATTTATATTTTTTGTTTTGTTTTGGGTTTTTTTTTTTTGCTTTGGAACTGCCACTAGTGTCCACAATAGTTTTTCCTTAGACACTGTTAAGTCGTTCCTTTTCTCTTGCAGCTTTTGTTTTCTTGCGTTTACACAGGATCACTGATAGGACAACGGCAAGAGTGATGATTGCAATCACTATCACTGCTATGATGATAAAGACTTCTGCTCCATATTCTGTAGGGGAGGAAAAAAATTCCAAGTTTCAGTTATCAGATGCCATGATGTCACAGCGCTGCAAACTACTAGAACCCACGCCACTGAACTTAAAAATGCTTTCTGTATTTTACGGTATCACAGATGTGGNTAAAGCTTTATTTCACCCGGTTCACGCTGGGTTTTAATCTAGTTTAGTTAGTGTACTAAATACCATACTACTACCACAAGAATAAGTTAAACTATTCCCCCTACTCCTGAATTATTTCTGTGAAACTAAGCCCAAGGGGAAATTTATTCTAGGTTAGGAGCTAGAACCAACAGAAAAGATTTCTATTCAAGTTGTAATTTACTTGACTTCAACTATTGTGAGAAACAAAAATATATACCTAGATAAGAAAGTTAATCTGAGGGAGTTAATCTGCCAATTTTAGAAGAGCTTTTCTACTTAAGAGTGCAAATATTCTTATCTGGTGGGGAAGAAAGATACAGTACAGCAATGTAATATTATTTAATAAATATTGATGACTTTATATTGAATAAAGTGTTATCCAGATTGTTTGTCTGGAATTAGACCAGCTGATTCACTAACCACTCACTAACTTATTTACCAGTAAAGAAGTTAATCTGCCAACCTCTGACATTGTAATGTAACAGTAAAGAAAGTCTTAGTCTCATCATCTGCTTTTGAGACAGTAACTGAAGTTCAGTTTAAACTACAAGTTAATGGAAATGCCTGTTAATGTAGGTTTCCAGCACTCCTATGTTTTAGAACTAATCCTTCAAGCACTTACTACTGGACCTGTTACTGGAAGGATCTAAGGAAAGCAATTAGAAAACAAAAAAAAAGAAGCTGAAGGCTAATGCTGAGATCTGAAACCTCGGTGACCAGTCATCAACTCAGACAATTTAAAACGAATCAAAACAGTTTAGCAAAACCCTAAAACCAATCCCAACTAGCTAAAGATGGTGGACTCTTACTTAATGTGAGTTCTTTCCCTGAGTTTCCATGTTCAGTCTGTGTCCTCTCACTTGTACAGCAACTAGCTTATTTTATAACTTGGGCATCACAATTTAAAGAGGTATAAAAATATACTCAGAATTGAAGCGTCTTTTTGTTAGAATGCTAAAGACTGTATGACAAACTTCACCAGATACCTACCATCTAAGATATTTCTTCCTACACTGGTACAAAGCACCACGCTTTCTTGACCATCACGGTTTTCTCTGCGGGAGGGAATGACTCCCTCTATGTAGAAGCAATAGTTCTTTGTGCTGTCAACGCTTACTTCAAATTCATGGCTTTCTGTTGTTGCATCTTTCTGTAAAGGAAAAAAAAATATTTCAAGAAAGTGTTCTCTGCAAAAGTGTTGGCTATTAAGGTAGCACAGAAACTGTGTAGCTATAATACAGCTATAGTATATGTAGAAAGTAGTGAGACGTTACCTTTCCAGAACTTTGATCTTTCCAGTAATACAGTTTGTATTCCAGGTCATGTTGGAAAATATCTCGAATACTTTGAAAGCTTCCATTAGGAAATGTATATGGTGTAAGTGGATCTTGGAACACAACATTCAGTTTGGAACCTTTCTGTGTGTAATTCTGGATCTCCGGTTTTCCAAGAACAGCTAAACAAGCATTTTTAGAATTAAAAAACTGTCATCATCTTTTCTACAAAACATGTTCTTTTTTTCTTCCTCCCTCTATTCTCTTTCTTCCTCAAATCTATTATAAGTTTACAGAGCCAAAGTAATAAAGTGAAATCCTGGATTATTAACAAATATCTTCACCTAGTACACAATGTTAAAATGGCCTACTCAATGCAGCAATAAACAAATGGCAACTAAAATCTTACACACTCCCCTACAACGGGAAAGCTTTATGCCTGAATGTCATCTTCTCAGGTATCAGTATGGCTACTGTAAGAATCTATAGGAAAAACCTTTAGGCCCTGTTAAACTCTGTTCAAGTCAATGGAAGTAATCTTGAAAGGAAGTTTTTAATAAGATTTAATTGGCAATCCTACTTACTCTGACTATAAGGTGTAAATTTTTCAGAGACTGCAAAAGGTGGTTCTTCAAAGTTATCCATCCCCGAGGACGTTACAGACAGTATGTGTGCTGTATAGGTCTCTTTAACATTCCTGAGCACATCAGTAACATCACACTCCGTTTCTGCTGTCAAAATACATTTTTTTTTGGTGTCGGACGTCTGCCTGAAAAGAGCAAGAAAGAAGCGTCAACACTTTCCAACCAGACTTTTACATATTTAGATAAGTTAAAAAACATTTTTTTCCCCTCAAACTCTATAGATTTCCCTCATCCAGTGGAACAGTCTTGTAGGTGTACTAGGCTGAAAAGAAGAAAAAACCTCAAAAGCCACTATCCTGTACAGCTATATTTCACAATTCAAAGTAGAATCAAGTAGATCAAATATGAGCCATAATAATTATAGAAATATGTTATTGGATACATAGAGAAATTAAAAATTCAGTCTTTTATATGAATTGAATAGAAACCATAAGTAGTTCTGATTTGGGATTTTTCGGCAGCTGACTTCTTTAAAAAAAATATAAGATGCATAAATCACTTTGAAAGTGTTACCCATGATGCATCTGAAAACTACTGCCTTAAGAAACCTCAGTTGTCCTAGGAAGCTCTGTTGACACCAATATTAACTGTTTAACGTGACAACAATGTCTCCTTATGTATGTCACTTGTGTTTGCATCTATGCAGGTGCAAATGTCACTAAGAACCAGACAGTAGCAGCAATTTTCATTGCAGAATTACAATTAAAAAATATTGACAAAAAACATGACCTATGCACTTCTCTTGATTTTTAAATTATAGAAAGCAGGTCCATTTACTTGAGAAATAATAATGAAATCAGGAAAAAGGTGTTTGTTCCCTATTTTACTTCCTGATAAGAAGGAATGGAAAAACAGATGAGATATTACTGCTTCAATTCTTTTCCCTGGTTTTGCTGGTGAACTAAGGAAAAGAAAAATTGTATGATTTCAGCTGAAAGAGCAAGAGTGCCAACTGTTTGGAAATTAACAAATGAGTTTTCCTCTAAGTCAGTCAAGTTTTATTTGAGTCGCCTGAACTCCCTTCTCACTTCACCAGATTTCTTATGATGTCACAGATCAGTTAGTCATAGTGTTCTAGAGATGCCTTCAAAAGGGACAGAGGAGATTTGATCTTTGTGATCAAACAAATGTACTCTGTAAATGTACATAGGTGAGAAAGCAAACATTTAAGCACACTTCATCCATAGGAGCAACTCATCTGAAGAAGTGCCTCCCTATCAGAAGTATACCTGATTCTATACTGAATCTTGGGCAAACAGAGTTCATTTTTTTGCAAGCACAAATGGCTGGAGAGAAACTCCAGATTCATAAAATTCATACTGCTAAGTGTGTGCTTTTAAGTCTATTAATTATCACTCCTTTAAAGAAGAAAAGAGTACACCAGGCCATTGCACTGGTATTTCATCATTAGTCATGAGAGAGCTCCCCTTTCTAGCCACTTTTACAGACAGGAGACTACTGCACCATATTTTCATTAATACGTAGGAGAGTTGATGATGCAGTTTCCCTTCAGGGCATGTTTAATAATGGTCTATGAATTAATATGGGAGCTAAGAACAGCACAGATTTATTACTGAACTTCATGGATGTTTTTGTGCAGTACTGAAAGAGGTGTTAGACACCTCACATAAGCTGGTTACTTTTTTTGTCCATAATATTTCATAGCTGACAGAGGAAGTCTCGACAGAGGTAAAGAAACAAAGGTAGTTTTTAGTATTACCCAGCAAGACACATTATTCATGTACTGTGATTCACCAATTAGAAGAAAATGCAGACTCATATTTATCAGACAACTCCCAAGACTAGAGACAAAAGACTCAGTCCAGACACCTTGAAAGCCATAAAAAGGTGAAGTTCTATCTAATACATGGTATGTCAGATTGTCAACTTCCTCAGAGTATCCTGGCCTAGATCTCCAGTGCAGCTGGCCTGCACCAAACCCCAGAACTGAAATACTGGTCTAAAGCTCAACTCTCCATTTCTGAAGAGGGCGAAACCAGAAGCCTGAATCAGATATTCTTATAGTTGAATACAAAGAAGTATTAACAGCTGCGTTGGCAATTTTCCTAAATCCTCATGTTTGGGCTCCTTTCCTGTTACATTCGGTCTCAGAAATATTCAAAGACACTCTGCTTCCATCTTCAGTTGCCATTAATGGACACAGCTTGGTGTTATCTACTTACCCGTGTATTTCTACTGTATATAAGTAACCTGATGGTTTTGGTTGCCACTGCAGTATAGTTTTAAAATTGATAGAAGACCACGTTATATTAACTGCCGTTGGTAGTTCTGGATTGCCTTTAAATACAGAAAAGAGAAGGGTGCCATCAGTCATATTGTATGTAATTCCTGGTTCCCTGCAGTCACTGTTTAGTTAAATGAAGCTGCTGCTGTTAATTGCTACTCGGAAATGTTCTTTTGGGGGAAAAGGCTGGGTCCCGCCCTCTGGGCTTATGCTCATCTTACTAAAGGAATGTGTCCTGGCAGAAGCGAGAAATACGAGAAGAAAATTATTTTCCCTCCTATAACTCTCTAGGTTGCTGAGGTAACTTACTCAGAGTTCTGCCTAATGCTTCCTTTTTGATCCAAGACCTCTGAAGAAGCTACAAAAGCTTGAAGATGCTCGTGACAATGTCCAAGCACCGCACAAACGTGGTGTAGTTCAAAATCATCCTTGGCTCTATCTGCTGCAGAAGGCATTAGCTCCTAGTTTCCCCATTTATTTATTTTGGGAAGATAAAGTCTTCAACGATCAGTGGTTGACCTACACACTTCTGTCTGAGAGGGGCTACCCCTGGATGGATCCGAGGCCTGCGCGCAGGCGGAAGGGAGGCCGCGGTGACCCGCCAGCCTGCTGCCCGGCTGACGCCGCAGCTGCTTTGGGGAACTGCCTGGGAGGAAGCCAGAGCAGAAAACCCCGCGCAATCCCTGTAACCTCTGGAAATCAGCGTTTCACTGCGCGATATCCTAATTATTGCCTAAATACCACCTCCTCTGCCTGACCGACAAGCTCGGAACTGGAGGCAAGGGGCAGACATCTCGCAGATCACTCCTTGCCGTTGTAGGCCGGCAGCCGCGTGCAACTGCCGACCCCTGAGACTCGCCCCCGCTGCTCCCCAGCACCGACCCGGCTACGATCATTAAGGTTCCCCCCCTCGGGAGAAACCAGCCCTCGGCGGCCCGAGCGCTCCGCCGTCCGGGTGCTGAAGCAGAGTCGGGTCGGAGCCGGGNCCGCCGGCGCGCGGCGGCTCCCCTCGGGGTCCGGCGTCTCCCTGTCAGAGGGGCCGAGCCCCGACGCCTGTCCCCTCCGCCCGAGCCAGCGGCCCCCCGCCCCGGCCTGCCCGTCCGCCGTTACCCACCGGAGGCGGCCAGGCGCCACAGCAGGGCGCTCAGCAGCAAAGCCCGTCCTCCGGCGACGGCGCGCAGCATCCTCGGGGGAGCGATCCGGCGGGATCCCGGCGAAGCTGAGCGCGGTGAGCTGCCGACGGGGCGGGAGGCNGGCGCCTCGCCCGCGGGGCAGCCCGGCGAGGAAGGCAGTGGGAGCGGCGGAGGCCGGGTGGCCGGCCCGGACGGGGTCACGGGGAACGGGTCTGGCGGAAGCGCTTAGGCATCCCCGGGTTGAGCAAGCGGAGAAGGGGATCTTCGAGGAAACTGGCATGGCTGTGAGGAAAGGGGCACTGAGGGAAGGGGCGGCATGTCCCCTGGGGTGCTGCAGCCCCGGCACCGTGTTCCCGGGCGCAGGCCCACCTGGCTGTGCAAGGACACCTGGACATGCCCGCAGTCTGTGCCTCCCCGCCTTCTCGGTGTCCCCGGACACCTGTAGAGCCCTTCGCTTCCTGGCCGTAGGACAGAGTATTGGTGAAACTGGGCAGCACTTGACAACCAGCTTCAACCTTGGCTGCCTGTCAAGGGCGAGGGGTGCTAACACAACCCCGGCTCGGAAATGACTGCTCTGGAGGGCAGCTGGTCCTGAGGAAGTGATATTGGGTTAATTAACTTAGGTCCTGTAAATTCTGAAGGGTTAAATATCTCAGCTCTTGCCTCACCACACCAAACGTTTGACACAACTGTTCAGCCTGCTCGCATCCCCTGTTCTCTCGCTCCGTGCCCATGCCTGTCAAGGCTCACCGGTCATACTAGACAGCAAGTAACGTTCAAGGGTTCAGGGGTTTGTACCTCACTTCTCCCATAAATCAGGGACCTGTTAACCCTCTTCCTACAAGCTTACATTGGAAAGGCATGCCATTTTCACAGGTAACAGAGAGCTCATCTTTGACAGAAGGTTTTCTGAATCTCAGCCAGCAGCCTTTGCGACAGGCTCCCTGGCCTCTCTGGTGTATATATTGCTCTTTCCTACGGTGCTGCCTTTCTAAGCACTTAAAGCAAGCTTTTGGAGCCGGGCGTTTGCGTGCGGTGTTTTCGTCTAATACTCAAGCTCTAGAGGGAGCTGTGTTCGCACTTAGCTCACGGTTCTTCTGCAGGCAAGGTGGGAAACAGACTGTATACTAGAACTTATTACGTAATTAAGGGGGATAGATGCCTTTTACGGTGTTAGGCTGACTCTCCTTTTTATTTTGATGCTGATTTGTACAATGTTTTATACCTGGAAAATATAGGCAGGAGGGGAAGACTAACAGGGAAGTTTCACATTTAATTGCCTTTAATTTTCATGATTGACACATACTTAGATGCAAGCAATCAGTTCTGTTTCATAATGCAGAATAAATGCATGTGGACCAAACTACGATATTCATTTCCACCAGTCTGCATTAGAAGTCATATAGTGTGTTCTGAGGTGCACCTAAACCCTGGATTTTTAAATTATCAGCATAACTTCATTAAAATCCAGCCACACACCTTCTGATTTTCCTGCCTTGTTTTTGGTCAATTTTCAGTGCTGCCTCTATACAGCTGTATGTCAGCATTACATCAGCCAAAAAGCTCCCATGCTTTTAATTTTGTGTAGAACACAGCTCTTGTGTGACTAGATTTTCAAGATTGTGACCTTATAAGATCACAGTTGATTTCCAGAGGACTTTACAAAAAGAAACAATACTCACTTGTTTGAAGAAAAGAGGTGCTAATATAAAACTTTAAATCACCTTTAGGCTCTAATTCCAGTTAATTTCCTTGTAGTTCAGTCACAAAAGATGGAAAGCGGGTCAGCGGTGGTTTCCAGTTTTTATGGAGATGATCTCAGTATTCCCTTCTGCCCATCCTTCTCACTCCCACCTCTTCTGTCATGACCTCCCATACTTGAGAAGGGTGGGGGCATCTTCCAGACCCTCTCCAGACTAAGCAGCTCAACCAGTGTTACCTTATTCCAATTTCCAGCAAGATATTCCAGTGTTCACTAACGCTAGGCTTTCATATGTCCTGCTCCATGCTGCGGCATGAGACAAGGAGGCCACCAGGGTGGTGGGAAGCAGGGACTGAGCAAAAGGATGTGCATGGATCAAGTAATCAAGCAGGGCTTGGGCAGGGGTGTTGTGTGGTTAGAGGAAATAGAGTAACTTTACCAAGCTAGCCATTCTGAGGGAAGGAAGTTGAAGGGAACATTAGAAAGTCGTGGGGGGGAAAGACAGCACACCAAGGGGACAGTGTAGCTAGATGAGGTTGGCAGGGGAAGGGCGTGATGGACAAGGGAGAAGCACTGAGGTGAGGAACTGCTGCTGCTGCCACTTCTGCTCTTCTTTCTCCTCTCTCACCAAGTCTTGGTGCAGATTTGACCAAAGAATGAGAACAGCTCAGCACTGCCTGACTCCAGGCAGCAACCACTGTGGGAGAGGAAACCCACGCTGCCTGACATGGGCTGATGCCTCTGAGCTGGAAATCTGCTCAGCAGCTAGTGACTTAACTGTGACATTCTGGTCACATTTCCTGCCCACTTCAGTGGTAGGTATTTCAACAGCTCATTTAAGACAGAAAATTTTCCCCTTATTTCAAATATATGTTGCTATGTGCAGGCAAGCATTATGCTGACCTAGAGCTCCAGCAATTTGTCTAGAAATTTAGAATTTGGCTCCCATAGTGAAATGTCAAAATGTAAGCATTGACTCTGTACGTGTCTCTAACTTAGTCATCCTCTGCTCGTTTTACAGTCAGCAGAGAAAAAAATAATTCCTAAGGTGAAATCCATGTTTTCCTTGTATAGGCATCTAAAGCAAGTCAGATTAATCTATTTAAATATTGAAATAAATGGGACATTTCTATTGATGGAGGCCAGGATTTTACTGTGACTTTTTAGAATATGTGGGAGACATGCAAGAGCACAAGCCTGGCTGCATGCTTTAGGTTAGGAGATAACCACTTCTGCTCTGTGACTTCTTCACTCTGGCAAACTTAGTGGAATCAAGGTTATTCACCATTGGGAAAGTTTGCCAGATTACAGGCAGATTCTACAGATTTTCTTTCCTTGGTATCTATACCATGGAACAAATCCACACATTGACTATGGGAAAAGTGAGGAGAAAAGCGAAACTAAAACTGTGAAATTCCAGGTTTTTGAAAGAGACGCATGTATTTATTTTTATCGTGTGATCTGCCAGATCTCTAAACTGGTTAGCCTAGAGAGAGCTACAAAATAATTTCTTGCTTAGGAAAGCAATTTCAACATCATGTTTTCTGCACTATCATATATAATTGTTGACATTCAAGTGGAATGCCTTGCGTGACAACAGTAACAGACCAGTTTCCTTACATGGATAGTTTTGCAAGATTGTAAGTAACATTTTGTAATATTTATTAATGTTTTGAAATTCTGTAGTGCTATAAAACATTCATCATTCCATGCTAACATAAAATAGCGTAAAATGTATTTGGGTGTGTAAGATTTGAAATCTCTGGGAGCTTTTTCCAAAATGAAATTGCTTCTGATGTTTCTCCTTTCACTTGGCTTTTCAGATCTTTGTTTAATTTGTCTCAGTGACCCATATGATTGGGTAATTAATTTATTTATACAATTAATTCTATTTAATTAGATAAAACAAAAAATTAGGGAGCAATCTCTGACTTGGTACCTGCTTCTATAAATACCTTAACATTTATCTTGCAGAGCTACTGTATCAAATACTGTGTTATAAATGCATACACAGACTCACAAATACCACTGCCTTTTAAACATTGTGTTTTAGCAGTACTATAATTAACATATCTTGTAAGTGAAACAGCTTTGTTAAGTATAATATATCTGTATGTAGTGCTAGTAAATAGGCTGTGAAAGTCAATAACATACAATGTGTGTATCTGGCAGGTCTTTGTTCTTTCAATCTTTTTCAGTTCCAACCAACCTTCTGAAAGGTTGAAAAGGCCCTTCAAAAGTCTTGAAATGAGGGCAATTTTACATCAACATTTTCTGCCTGTGCCTGTAAATGCCTTAAAATTATCAGTTAATTTAGCTTATATACAGCCTGTGGGTTGTATTGCACCCATTTTATACATAGGGAGGAAACTGTATTCACCCAGCTCTTCTATGGATATGCTGAAAGTCTATGGTGAAGTCAGGAATGTACAATGTCTTGATTTCATACTAATTTCTGTTCTTGTGTCATAATCACAGGATTATGCTTTCTTTCTTTTTAAGCAAAGAAAAATTTATATCTATGGAATGTCTCTATTGAAGATAAAGGAAAAAATACAGAAAACTAAATTCAGTATGTAGATACTTCATAAATCTTTACAAGCTGAGTGACTCGTTTGTACTGATGTTCTGCACCAAGGTATGGAGGGTGTGAGAGTTCATTAGATACGTGCACTGGTCAAAAGTTTCTCCGGTCACTGAGCAATTCTGCAGTGCTCTCTGATTATTGCTGGCCTATTTTTGTAGCTGCTAAACAGCTGCATCTTCCCTAATTGTAATGTGAATTGTAGGTGGTGATTACACCAATGAACTTCAAGTCAGAAAAAGTAAAGAGACTACAAACAGAGCTTATATAAAAATGGCTATATTGACAAAATTTGTATAACAGTATTTGTAATTAAAAGAATTTGTATAATTGGCTACCAAGTCCCCTTTTTGATGCACAGAAACTGAATTAGTGTAATTTTACTGATGCCTGTGGTAAGCAATGTCATTAAACTAATGTAATGAAGTGAAGAACCAACTTTTATGCCTAAAAGTAGTTGTGTTTATTCCTGAAGTCTCCACACCGATGAATGTCCCAGTGTGGTAAATTCCTTGTGCATCTCTAATTTTCTTATTACCTAAACTACTATAAATTACACTATGATTCTAAAACTTCCTTGTGATTTTATAAAATCTGAAAACAACAAAGTTGTACTGGGATAGAACTAGTTTAAAATTTAAATCCAGGTCTGACGTTAATGGGACTTCCTTTCACTTCTTGAAAAAAATAATGAATAAGCAAAATTGATATAAAAATTGAACTTAACAGAAGATATTTCTTACAGGGGAACCACATGTGCAATATTAATTTCTCATTGATATTAGAAATCCTGAAGCAAATCTTCCTATGGTTTTCTGATACTCTGCTTTCAGAATTTGTTTTGTTACCACATTAGTCATACACACATCCCCTCACTTATCATACGGATACTTTTAAAAAAGACACTAGCTAAAAAACAAATCTTGTGGGAGTTTTTGGGTCTAGATTGGCTCTGGGATCTGATGTGGAAACGATGCCTGCTTGGGAGGCAGGGGAGGCATCCCAGGGAGGGAGGCTTTGAGCTTTTCCTACACTGAAAATTCTTGTCAAAATTACTTTGGTGTTACATCCAAATTACCGCCTGCTTTTCCATTTCTTACTCACAGAATGATGTATGACGTATTTACTACTCTTTTCAAAATACTGTTTTGCAGCATTATTTCTTAAAAAGGAATTTGACCTACAGGTTTGTGTATGTTTAATTTCTGTTATCTTCAGGGATGCCTTGGGTTAAATAAGATTGTGTAAATGAAAATTTAAACTATGCTTTGCTTACTTTGATGCATGGCAGACTTTTCAGAAAGGGAGTGGCTATAGCAATACCACAGATGTGTTGTCAGGAGTGGTAAGGTACTGCTATACGCAGCTGTGTTTGTTTACTAGTGACGCTCTCCTGCTAGAGGGCAAGTAATTCTAAGTAGTAATAAATGTCACTGAAGCACAACAGGAACTATGGAGATAGAGACACTAAATTGTATCGATTCCTTCTGTGCCTAGATGCTTTTGGCTAGCCTAACCAAAGTGTTATGAGGCTGAAACTGTTGTTTGACACTGTGACGCTGCCTGTCTTCCCTTTATTCCAGGTGTTCCACCACAGCTGTGAAGTAGCCTCTTAGAGTAATTCTTTTACCCCAGAATATCTTAATTACATAAATTAATCTTGCAGTTCCTATACATCTCTCTCATACGATTTATTTTTCGCAAATGATGCTAGACACAAGTGCAACTACCAGACCTTATTTACCTAGGTTTTCTTCCAGTGCCTCAGTTTGTGAGGAAGCGGCCAAACTGGAAAAAAACCCAAAGTAACGTAAGTATTAAGTGACAATAAAACCTGTTTAAAAGGAGGCATGTACATTAATGGTAACGCCTTTTTTCATATTGAATCCAGTCTTGGCTCATGACTTTTTAATTAAGAAACTGAAATAAATTAATTTTACTAGGCAGTTATTTACAACTGTGAGCAAAAATTGTTTCCCTTCCTCACCAATTGTTAAAAAATGCTGACTTTTTAATATTAGATGTAGCATATATAACTTCTCCGTGAAGGTAGTGGTAGTCAAATTCAGTGTTCTTTAAAAATATTTGGTGTGAGCATGCCTTGAATGCTAGGCAATTGGATGGGTAAAATAAACAAAGCTTCATTTTGAACAAAAGTAGGCAGTCATTAAACTCATTCTTAGGAACTGTGAGAGAGGGAAAGGTAAACTGTACTCTGTTTGACTTGGTTATTATAATGTTTAATCCTCTTGTAATACAGCTTTCTCTTTTGGAGTAATTTGATACAGCAAAAACCCATT
>VYZV01020636.1:0-15151 GCA_013401275.1 Pandion haliaetus
TTGCATTTGAGTTACTGTCACTCTCAACCTTGCCCTTAATATTTTGAGCATTACTCTAGATTTACCTGAACATACTAGTATTAGAAATAGTGAGCTAAATCATCTACATTGTCTTACTTCTCAAATGACATTAGGAGTTTTCAGAGTGAGTATATACTTGGAAGAACACAATCTATCAATTACTGTTATCTAAATGTATCAATTAACATAAGAAGAATAACTTTGCAATATTAGGTGCTACAGTGGGTTGGGTTTTTTTATTCCCTTGGAAACAGAGAATTGTTAGTAGCAACCTGTTTTTTTCTTACTCTGTCTAAATAAATAAGCCCAGAATGAAGTAAATTCATGATTTGCATGACTGTGGACTAAGCGAAAAAAATCAATAACTCTCTTGGGATTAAGTAGAGATTCAAGTTGACCAAGGTTGCTTAGCTTTGAGAATAAACTATTTTCTAAAAGAGACAATCTCAAAGACTTTGAACAAGCAAGCTGCTTTCAACTAAATGAAAGCAAGGTTTACATTTTATTGGATTTGTGTTTGCTATCTAATGTGGTAACAATGAAGCACAGCTAAACATTTGAATGAAATTAAATAGAAGGCATCTTTGATTTACAGAAAGTCAAACTAAGTGCAACTTTGCTTTGAGCTGGAGGTGTAATGTGGAGTGGATGCCCTCAGAAAGCCTCTTTAAAAGTTTCATATTAGGTTGGTTTTAGTTACCTGTAAGTTTCTACTTTTGAGGTTTTGTGTTATTCTCTTTTGAATGTATGACATATTAAAATAACCGAGAGAAACAGCATTTCCCCACTGCCAGAATTCTTGTAAATGTTTGCAACACTAGAAGCACTCCTGCTGAAAACAGCGGCCGTGACAAATGCTAAGTGTCAGTGGTACTGCAAAGCATATCATATCCCCACCATTTTCTTAAATATATGCATATATACAAGTCTGTACTTGCTAATATGCACCCATGTAAAGTAAGGATGTCTTTGGGCCAAGAATACCCTAAACCATTCATTTGATATTTGATCACATTTTTCAGGTTTATAAAACATCTTTTGTTTTTTTTAATCTGTTTGTAAACTTTAGAAATCACTCATTACAGGACTTTTCTTCTTCACTTTAACATTCTGCAGGTAACAGTACAAACACAGAATATTCCACCAAGTTTTCTCATCAGCTGTCATGTACTGCTGTGTATACAATGCTACAAACAGCATTTTACAGTAGCACTGTACTTATAAACTTATACCTGGACATTCTTCTCCATTTTAAAAGAAGTCATAAATATTTACTTGGAAAATTCAACCAAATTAACTTGCACACAATTCACACAGTAGTTCTTATGTCAGTGACGCAACCTTCTCCTACTTAAAATATTCTTTGAGGTTACACAATGCATCTTATATTTCAGATATACAAATTTCTCTTAAAAATGAAGTTGAACAGACCAGCAGACAAGTTACTTCAGTAAATGCAGTCTACATTATATGCAGACATTACACATGGGCTCATGTTCACATGTGGACTTGCACCTTCCTTTCTGAAATAGAGAAGCTTAAGGGTATTCGATTTTGTTAGGATACTGTAGGATGATGCCAGCAGGAAACTGATAAGGAGTCTTTAACTCAAAGGTGAATGAGTAAATAACCCAATAATGATTTCATATTTATTTAACAGCATAGGTATTTTTACTAGCCAGAGACTGTCTTCAGAGGAATCCTTAGAGGGTTTCTAAACCTTCTTCAATTCATCAGTCTTTATCATCCTAACAAAACCGTATTTGATTCATCTCTGATGTTAACCAGGCCAAATCTGATTCATTCACAAACAGCTGGTGCTTCCATGCTTTTCCATTTTCTTTCAATGATCATATGTCCTGGTGGGAATAATGTCTTAGCCAGATTTCTGAAATGAGTACAATCTTTCTCTCCGTCTCTCTCACATGCATATTCAGAATTTGTATTTCTGTGTGAAAATAGTACTTGGATTCATGCACATGAAATTTCTCAGACTCAGACTTTGAACGGAGCTATTTTCTGGAATTGATGCTAATGGTCTGCAGATGCTGGCAAAGCTTCACTGCTGTCCAGCAAGTATCCAGCTTCATGGTAGTATGAATCAGAACTACTTTCTCTGTCCAGTTGTCACAAGGATACAAGGATGGACTGAGGAATCATAAAATGGGGACAGTCTTTAATCTCTGCAGGAGAAGAACTGTCACCTTCTTACATATTTGCACAACAGATTTTGACTGAGGATGAGGGAAAGTCTCTATATCATAAAATAATATAAATAGTAAAACTAATCTCTTCATTTCTGCTTCCAGTTTAGAATTATTGTAATTATGGAGTCTAGAAGAGCAGAAGAAAATATCTTTTGTACGAGGAAGCCATGATTTGTTCTACAACAGAACAGTGAAAAACCATTACAGAACAGTCAGACTCTACCTTCTCTACTGCTGTAATCAAGTGCTAACAACCTTAACCCAAGTCTGTAAGGCAAATGGTACTCAGCCTTCAATGTGATTTGGAATGATGGATTTTTAAATATCCACGGTTGTGAGCAACTAAGGCTTTAATCTATATTCGCAAGTCATTTGGTGCAATCAATGTATTGTACCAGCTAGTAGCTGAGGTTCCTACACGTGCACTGTATGTGCTTCACATGCCTTATTCTGGAATACATTCAGCCTTGTACCCTGCTACCATCCCTAAATAAACTACTGCGAAGTACACAAGGGGCCAATTATTTGTTTGGACATTTCTTTCATGGGCTGCTGTGCATTTTTTGCACCCACAGAAAGAAGTTTCAAAATTTGTTTCCTTTGAAAAGAATCTACTTTACACTTCTAAATGCTTTATGGGTGTGGAGCGGTAAGTGGGGATGATATGGCACAAGTGAGAGCAATCAGGGCATACACTCAAAACCTGCTATCATTCTAAACTAAAACACTAATGAAGACACAGTTGGAGACAGTTATTATTGAAGTGCTCTGCCAAATAAATAGCAGCTAAAACTAGGTAGGAAAAACATGTGGAATTGTTGACAAGAAAAAAAGGTAGAGGAGGTGCAGCCAACAGGACACAGCTTGGGCAGCACAGATCCAAGGAGACAGGAAGGTGATGAGAAGGAGCAGAGCACACCAGAGGTTATCACATTTTGTTATAAAATTGGCTGCTATTTTAACAATTGATTCTGCACCTAACTATACTGACGTAACTCTAGCTATATCATGAAAGTTATGTTTATATGCATTAAATATACTAATATGAAACTACAATTCTCAAAAGTACATTTCTGAAAATACGTTTTGAAAATAAGTTTCCAATCCAGTATCTCTAAATGGGTAAAATAGCTCTTTAAACAAATTAAAAACCCCAAACACAACCCAAACAAAACATCTGCTGCAGTATTGACAAAACCCACTGATGCTCCAAAGAGTTTTTTTTAAATTTAAGGTTGAAGTCACAACTTGAAAGCTGTTTAAAATCCTTTAAAAAGAGTGTTGCTCCTAATGCCATGCATCTGTATTCAAGCTTATGAATGTAAGATCAGGACTAGAAGAATGAACACTAGTTCAGTTAATAATTTTTTCATCCATTATGAACAAATGAGCTCTAGCAGGCTACAACCAATTTAAATGTTACCTACAGACAGATATTTGTCTTCATGTACATTTTTTTTTTTTTGTACTAACAAAATCATGTGGATGAATAGATTTTTAATATCTCTAATGATAAATTAACACAAAGGTTTCAAGGCCTGTCATGGTGATCCCATATAACAAAACCAAGAAGATAGCGAACCCACTGGCTCAGAAGGGTGTTTCATTTGTTTACAAGTAATCTCCAAAAGCAAATCCACCCTTAGTTGCTTCGCAACATGATACACTAGTTGCCAATTCCAACTTCATCAGCATGGTACCCTGCAAACCGCCATTATAATAAAATGTGACTGCGCAGCAGTCCTCCTCTGTCTCTAGTTTCATGTATTATAAAGACACGTATGCAGGTAGGGAACTTGACTTTGAAATATCCTCTGAAGTTTCTTATTAGATACTAGCTATTATTTTACAGGAAGTATCAGAACTAAATTGAATGTTGTGAACAGAAACAGTGCAAATATGAAAGTTTGTAGGTAGGATATCTCCATGGCATGACACTCTCCTGGCTGGTTTCCTGCAGAACAGCATGGTGCAGTGTTATGACACTGTAGAATAGCGAGACAGTACCTCCTTGAGAGAAACTAAACTCACAACAAATGCTAGAGTTGAAGCAGAAAAAAATTGCAATAAATTCTGGATATCATTAAACATGAGAGATACCAAAATCTTGCTTCAGGAAGGGATACACACAGGAGGCATTTAGAACATTTAGATGCAAGAATAAGACTACACTCCTTTAAATTTCAAAGGCTGACGATTCTGGAGATTTTTCTTTTTTATCCTTTCGCAGGTAGTACTTACAGTTGGTGGTAGTCTAAGGCTTTGCACATAAGAATAAATTAAAAAAAATGTAGCAGGTCAATGGGTCCAGAAGAAAAAAACCCTATAAATATATGCTACAAGCCCTAACAAGGGTTTAGCTGTCCCCCAAGCAGAGGTAAACTTACCCTAGTAAAGCATTACTATATTTCACATCTGCAAATGCCAATTTTTCAGTCCAGCCTGAGCATTTTTCCCTATTTTCACATGCCCTGCTCATAAGTAACAGTTGCCAGGATGCAGTTTGCATGAGGTTAATGCCTCAAGCCTTACCTCTGCATTTTTGTATCCAAGCATAAGTAAATGAAGCAGCATATCATTCAGCTTTGAAAGACGGTAGCCGAACATGACTTGAATCATACTAGCAGTGTTCACTCAACTTCACTGTTGCTCAAATGCTTGTATACCAGATTGTATGAAGTGATCAACCCAACATCTTTCATGGCCATCCATCTGGATCCATTTACAAAGGCCCTATAGGGTAAAACATCATGACAGAGCTCCCTGTTAAGGTACAGTCAAGATACCTTTCCAGGAAATAGATCTGTGGTGATTTAAAAACGTTTTTCAGAGGCTTTACGGTAACAATGACTATAGTTCACTTGTTGGCAAATGCCTTCTCTGTTGTTAATCAGTTAGTCATTAACCTTCCTAACATCAAGTGTTGTCACCATGAATTCCAAATATTTGAACAAGCAGTATAAAGCAGACAATAGTGCTTATGCTGCAAGATAATGCTGCATTGTTTACTATACATACAATGACCCGATATGGAGTGTCCTGTGTTCTTACTATTATTTAATTCGCAGTTTTCCACTGTTACTTTATTCAACTTTTTATTTTATTTAGAGAATTGGCAGTGCAAAACCTGAAGGACAAATCTGATTTCAGCAGAGAACAGAAATAGTAGTGTGGTAATTACACCATACATTAGGCATATTTATAATATTTAGTGGTGGTAGTTCAGGCTAAGATCACTTCTGTCCTTTGGAATGACCTACACAACATAATTCATAGTTCATGTGCACAGATGAAATAATATGTATTTCATACTATTATTTCAAAATACAGTAAATTAATAGTGTACCAAGTTAATGCATACTAATATTCATTTGGTCATATCTGTAACGTGCACTGGTTTTCCACAGTTCTTTAGCTGCCATTTCACCATGCTTTGTATCACTCTAGAACCAATGTGTACATACCTATGTATCCCCCCCTTCTCCTCTAAGGTCACGTTGGCTGGGCATTGCTTCCTTCTGGCACATATATCCTCTTCCAGCTCAATACATTGTTTTCTTGGTAGTAATAATTATAGCATATCACAAATTGAATGTGATGTTTATTTTATTCAGATAAGAATTTGGATGCTGTCAACCTGAGCAGATGTAAGATTGCTAGCCCCCGCTTCTCTCTCCCAGATACCACTTCTGGCCTTGAATCATGGCAGCCTGACCCTTTTTTTGATGTGCTCAAAAAGCAGTCTAGCTGAAAACAGTATCATTGCAATGAAAATTTAATACTTGCCTACACTTGAAAGCATACAAGCCAAACATGCCTTAGGAGACTGGCTGATCCTTCTGGCATCACATCACAGTAACACATTTTCCTCTGGGTATTCATATAGAGGCAATATAGAGGCCAGGTTTAACACAACGCTGTCTCAATGACTGCATCTGCATTAGTGATTTCGTGTGCAGGAGAGCTTCTCTTTGGTGCAAGCTTGCCTTGCACCTCCATTGTTTGAGAGACAGGAGGTATGAGTGGTACGTTCAGAATTGTGTCACTCCACGCTGAAGCTGGGCACTTAGACACCATCCATAGCGTACCCCTTGCAACCCAGACACACCCAGGACTGGTAACTGAAGTGAAAAGAGACAATGTCGACACGAAGTGCTGGAACCATAATGGATCATGCCAAACCAAATTCCTGTCCTTCCCCTTTTGTGCTGTAGTCAGTAACACTGACATACTCAGTGAGAACCTAAAGGTTTACCTTTCCATGGCCTACTAACTACAATCTTTCTGCTTGCTCTACACGTTCAGAAATTATACTTCTCTATTGCATTCAGCTTACTAAGTGTTAAATGAAAATATTCACTGGATATAGTGCTAACATGGAACAATGTTAATTTTGATATTTGCTTCAATTTCATCAATGAAATTTGAGAGTACAACTTTCACTATCTGTTACAAGGTATATATCAAAGATTTACAATACCACCAGAAAAAAAATCTTACAGAAGTTGAAAGCAATGGTTTCCTGTACTACAATAGCATTTGTCTAGGGAAAAAAAAAAAAGCATCCATGTGACAGAAATGTGAAAATGCTACCAACATGCCAATAAAGCAAAAAAGTGAGAAAATATAATCTCTAGAGAAATGAACAATGTTTGAAGAACTCCATTTATTTCATTATGAGGTTATACATTATTTCAGGGATTATCAGCTTTACCATTACAAGACAGAGTTGCTTTGTCATTTCTACAAGAGGTAACTACATCCTTCCAGTCATGCAGGTATGAGCCAAAAACTATCTGATGAATAACACTTAGGGACATTTTTTTGGGCTTCCTTCTGATTTCCTTTTCTATGTCTTGGCCCCATTGATCAATGACATGTTCTCCAACATAACGACAGCCTCAAGATGTGCAAATTAAAATGACAATTTGACGTAAGTCATGTTTTCTCTTCTTCTCCCTCATTCTGATAGGCCCGAGTCTTCAATTCACTGCTGTAACGTGTAAATCATCTGTATGCTGCTACACAGTCATGAGTAGCAGTTTGCACTAACTACTCATTCTAGAATTTACAGAGTTCAACATGTACTGAGAGACTTACCTTTCTGGCCTCCAAAACTAAGGAGTTTGCATGAGCAGAACCTCAAACTTAGGGGCTAAAAATTTGTTGTGTGTCGTGAAACTTGGTAGTGAAATTTCAGGCTTGGTAGTGTTAGGTTAATGGCTAGAGTCGATGATCTTAAAGGTCTTTTCAAAACTAAATGATTCTATGAAAACCAGACCACACTTGACCGTGTCTACCAAGATCAGTACTCAAGCATAACAGGCCATTAAGTCCACACCTTAAGTAGCAAACAGTATCAGGGATATCTGACTGTGAAGAACAGAAGCGTTCCAAAGACTGAGAAGCTCCTGCTGAGCCAAAATGCGTGGCTCTACCAGGGATGAAAAGTAGAAGAACAGAACACAGACTGGGACCTGGCAGGGACAGGCCTCTCTGGCTACCTCTGAACTGCAGTTCCTAGAAAGTCCCACCTCTCAGGCCTGGAATAAGCTCAGGCTACACGCTCCTTCCACGCGGACAGAGACGTTCCTCTGCTCACTCTTATGACTCCTGTCCATTAGTTTGGACAGGAATGAAACCTGGGAATGAAACCAAAGTATTGGAGCTAGAAGCGAGCTGTCATCTGCTCCAGTCAGATGCCACCTTGGAAGGATAAAGAACACAGCCTATAGGGCATACGAATAGTATAGATCAGCCAGTTAACCAAACAATAACAAATTCGTAATGTAAAGGGGCAGCAGAGAAAGATCATGAACATATGAACAGCTTAGTGAAAAAACATCCCATGATAGCCCTTTCCCAACTTCTTTCTTTGGCCCAATATAAATTGCCCAGCAAGCTCTGGGGCTGGTCCAGTTTGTTAGGGAATCAATTCCCTGAAATTATCTAATGCATTGCTGGAAAGAACACAATTTTTTTCCTTTTCCACTGTTAAAAACACTGCCAGGTATTGAGAGCAACAACTTCTAGAACTCCCAGAAGCCCACCTTCCTGATAGTGAATGTAAGAGCAAAAGCTTAAAGTTTCCTGGAAGATAATTATTTAGAAGCAGATGGTAAGAGGTGCAATCTGTTTCAACTGCCATATAGTACTTCTTCATTCTGCATCTTAGCAGTTGACTAACATTGACTCTACTACAGCCCTTAACTTTGCCCTCTATTTTGCTCAGTTATGAAAAATGCATAACTTTGGAGAGTATTATCTATTAGATGAAAAAAAAAGTATGTGAAAGATTAAATTTGGTCAGAATTCCTCACTTTTCATCAAACCTAGAGAGTACCAGCGATCATGAAAAGTATTTTAAAGACTGAAATAGAAATGGTTCCGTTTGTGTTGTAACAGTTGTGTCACATTTTACCGGGAGATTCTCAATTTACAAGGGTTGCCTAAGTTTATAATTTAAGTTATACGGTATGACAAATAACACAGACATTTTGCTGTTCACGGAGGAAATATGTCTTCTGAGAATGTGGATATATCCATTGTTTAGTATCAGTGCTATTTCCTGATACCTCTTTCTTGTTTAGAAAGGTACGACAGTAGGATGCTTGGGACAGCCGGCAGGAAGGGAAACCTCTCCAGAATTTTAATTAAAAGAAGAAATTAACTGTCTATTCCATGTACCTCTGATCTAATGAACTGTTTGTTAAAGAGTGACTGTCAATTTGAAGAACCTGTATGTACTGAAAATTCAGTTTGTTTCAAGATGATTCCCTCACTTCGGGCCCTTCTTTTTTTCCCTATCCCAACACTAATAATATAAAGACAGAAGAAAAGGCCCTGGACTGTCTGCTACCTGACTTCATCTGTGATGAAAGAGCACACGGAAGTGTACTGTGCCAGGGAAATTCATTGTGTTACCCATTATCAAGACCTAAGGCCTGCACACAGTGCAATTTTTTTCTTTCTAGTGCTAAGCATATTTGTGACATGAAAAATTCCCCAGGAACTGGGTATACATATATATATATATATAATCTACAACTGTCTGAAAGATAACTTGAGAGGGACATCAAGTCATTTAAAGTACAAAATCCAAACAGAACTGGTACTAAGCCAGCTCACATCAAATCACAATGCTAATGAACACACAGTGGTAGGCTGGTATGCCTTAGATGAAGTATTGTATTTCATTTGGTTTATTTTATCTCAGGTTTACCCAATCAAGGAAAAAGCTTTGCACTCATTTCATACCAGTTCATTAATGACAAGGATGGCAGAAAAACTTCTTTTATCAGCCACTGATTTTATTTCTTTCTGTTAACCCTAGCGTCTGGGTAAAATAAAACGAGAAAAAAATCTCTGCATGTGATCAAATGTTTTTGTGGTGAGCTAAGCACTGGCATAGATTAAGATGAACTGAAGACAGAAATTGATTATCTTAAACAGCTTTAGCAGTTAACGCAACACAGAGTGTCTTCAGCTGTGATATGCTGCTTTTACAGTTAAAAGTACCACCTAAAATATCCATGTGTTCACTAAAACATATGAAAAAATATAATTCAACAAGCCGTTGTATTAAGTGTGCCTGTCCTGATGTCTGTGAAAATTCGTAATACAAAATTGTGAAGCTACCAATGCCAATTACTTTCCTCCACCAAAAAAAAGAAGTGGATTTAGTGCTGGCAAAGATGCCAAATTGACAACCAATCACTCTCCTGGCAGCCAGAGCATAAACAGGTGGATGTAGCTGGAACACACTCACCCAGTGACAGCTCAGAGAAAACCTGGCACTCCACCAGTTATAAGGGCTGGCAAATCACAGAAGTCAAGATCATCGGCTTAAGTCTCTTGACTCTGACCAAATAATCCAATGGAATAAGAAAGGTTAACAAAGTGAAATATGTTGCAATCTTTCAGAATGATGCCAGTGCTAAAATAATCACTTACTCTTCCTAAGGCAAAGTCAGCAAGGTGGCAATCAAGTCTCTCCAGCATACACATACCCATCACAGAATGCTTCTGTTAACTAAAATACTCTGTCTTGAAAACACCCTCTCTCTTTACTGCCTCAGGAAAAAGGGCAATACAAATGAATCCACAGAGATTTTATCAAACCAAGACTGAGGACTTTTCAGGCATCTTCCTAGTTTGTTAGTTATGACTACCAGCCGTCTGTGCTTGATACTGCACAGAACTGACCCAAGACAAAAGTCCTCCTTTAATTCTAAGCTAGACACGGTGCTCTCAAAATATATGATTCACATAAAAATCACATGCTGTGCAAAGAAATCTAAATCTACATGTGGAAAGGGATTTATTGCATTAAATAGAATAATTACTAATTGGATAGATATTTAAATGCCTTAGGGAGGAAGAAGAGTAGTCAAAGTAGTTTTACAATGGTTTGGAAAATAGTAGCTGGTCAAAATTTTCATCATCTGTTTACCTTCAAAGCATGCTGCAAGGTAGATCTGTTTGGTGTGGCTGCTGCACAGGTTGCTTTGAGACAATGAATTAGTGAAGGATGTTTATGTTCTGACAGATGTTTATTTAAATATATATCTGGTCACTCTGGCTCTTCAACAAGTACATAACTGCCAAGTTTCATGCAGCTAAACTTTTGATATTTTAGGTAAGTTATAACTAGCACATAATTTGCAAAGTGAGGTTTATAAGAGACTTTAAGGTATTATTTTTATACCATACTTCCCTCTCAGGCCTTCTTTTTAAATCAGATGTAGGATTTATTACATACGCACAGCAGAAGGGCCACAGTCAGGTTGGGAGTAGGCAGAAGTAACGTGGAGTCTCAGCAAATGTGAATTGCTAAACAGTGTGGAGATTGGTGAAACCTAGGGAAACATGTAGACAGCAAATCAACATTTCACTCATTTTTGCTTCTCCCTCTATTCCTGGTTAGCGTATTTCCTGTATGAATCAGAGCTTTCAGGGATTCCTGTTTCTCATGCAGCTTCCTGATTAGGTCTTAATAACCTATCAGTCTAGGTATCTCTTGCTGCATGCAGTCTACAAAATTAACAGCAGAGGGAACGACCATTCAGCACAGAACGCAGAGAAGCAAAACTATAGTTTTGTGACAGGCAAACTAAAGACATGGGAACAGCTGAGAGATGTAATTCTGCAAGACGTCTATTTATTATTAGACAGAGAAGTATAGAGACAACGCAAGTAAATGCAAGAATGAGCAAAATAGATGCACAAATACTCCAAAATCATAACACTGGTAAGGTCAGATGCTATTACACACTCAAGGTTTTGACTGAAGGAGCAGCCTGCTCTTGTACAGGCTTCCCAGCCAAGGGTCTAGTTTAAAAAATAAAAAATATATGCAAAGTACACAGGTATAATTGTACCTATTGAGTATGGACGACCATTAGCAAAGTTCTTTGCTGTACTTGCCCCATCTGCTAACGAAACACTGACTAGGTATTGAAGAAATTGTTTCCTCTGCAATCCCTAAGCTCCAGACCTTTATCTTTTAGATTTGTTACCTGGTTTTCCATAACTCAAGAGTATTACAGCTGCTTTGTCTTTTCTAATGTACAACTTGGGAAGAGACGAGCTCTCATCTCTTCCTCTGTGTGTGTGCATATGCAGAATTTTGTTTGTATGTAAATGCCTGAAAAATTTGGAACTAAAACCAGTGACATGTAAAACCCTGATGAAAAAGTAGCTGCTTCTGAAAAGTGGGTTTTGATGAATTTTGTATGATCTCTTTAAAGATTCTCTAATGCATATTTCAAAAGAAGTTTCAATACTGTAAGTTTTAGATCAGCTCATAACTGATAATTTAGATTTTTCCAGGACTATTCTCCTGTGGTATCTAGCTTCCAAACTGAGATTTAAATGTATAGTAGTTCTGAATGAAATCGCAGGCAGAATATTAGATTACAGCATATAAAACATCACAAAATCCTTTGTTAATGCTAAATTAAAACCTCAGCTAAGGCAAACTTATTGAAAGTATCTGGGAATACCAGAAATAGAGGTCTTTTGTGCTTAGCAGTTTCCTTGTATGACTTGTTTCCACTGTCTCTGTAGAAAGAATGATCAAACATTACCAATGACTTTAGATCCTAAGACATCCACAAATTTCAAAGAAATACATTATAAACATATTATAATACATTATAATATATTATATATTATAATACATTATAACCTTAAAAAAATAAGGTTATTTCTTATTAAAATAATCCCGGGCAATAAATAACTACAAAATTTCGTCACTGTATGGGTGTGTAGACTTTAACCTTGAAACAGTTACTGGGTATTTTAGATAATTTAACATTGTTAAGTGAGCTCTAGCCATTTTACTGATGTTAAACTCCCTGGGCTTTCTACTGCAGCATTTCCTGCCCCGCTTCCCAGCCCCCAACACTGCGTGTGCCCTGCTGTTCCACCAGCTGAAGTCAACTCACTTCATCCCAATATCAAAAGGGCAGTTTCCTACTCCTCCTGCTAAACCTGGCACAAGAGAGCAGGGGCTGGAAGAGGGGTGGGAGCATGAGCTCCCACCTTAGGCAGCAGCGATTAATCACATTGGCCCAGCTGCCTGCACAATTACAGGCTCCCTTTGCCCCCTGGGATCAAAATGTTGACCTCTTTTGTGAAGTGCTTTGAGGACTTCAGATGGAAAGCACTGACTCAGGGCTATGCCTCGGTTTAAGCCCCACATTAGGATGCAGTCATAGCGCCATTGCAATAAAAAAAATCTCATTAATAAAAAAAAGCATAGGATATAGTTATCTTTGTACACAAAGAAGTTAGGGCTCAAATTTCCAAAAGTGCTTAGCTCTCGTTCAGGCACCGAAACACATGGTTTCGGTGGGAGCTGAACTCCCTTGGGAACCCCTGCCACACATGCGGCCGGGCTACCAGCAACTGAAAATCATTCTTGGGCACATTAAAATCTGTTTCATCACAGGAGTAACTGAAAGTGAAAGGGAAGTTAACAGTACCATTGCTTTTTATCTAACTCCTTTTTTGCTGTCGTCCAATATGACAACAACTCAGCTTCAAATTCTAGCTAATGTCAAAAATGTAAATTAGTCTTACACTCTCCTAATCCCATGTTTATTCACATCACACTTTCCTTTGCTGTGTCTAAAGCCTGTATTCTGCAAAAGGCGGAAACATGAGCAACAAAAATGACATACGGTTGAGGACAGAACTACTTTTGAGGCATCGTGGTAAATCTTTCCCACTGTCTGTCTGCACCACAGAGAACAGATCTATGCAGCAGTGCTCTTAGCCATAGCATATCTACCTATTGCCTAGTCTATACGCATCATATCTATTAGCTCCATTTGCTGTGATCACAGGAGGAGTGCAGAATATGTAATGGAGAGCTGCACTGCAGACAAGAAGTTTCAGGTCCAAGACGGTATGTCTGCTCTAGATGAGAATCAAGCTATTAGTTTCTCAGCTTCATAAGCATCATATCATTCACTATAATTATATATTTAAAAAATAAAATTGATAGGTCTATTTTCTCCTTCCATTAACAAACTGATGTTCAGAGTATTTGTCAACTATTTTAATTCATGCTTTAATACACACAAAATCAAGATGGCAAGTAAATCATGAATGAATGCAGAAATATGTTTGTAAACCTTAGTTCCCCTGCCATGATAATTGCTTAATATCTGGCATTAATGATGTTTTTTCTAATGCCAGATAACTGACATTTAAACACATTTAAACATTAATGTGCAGGCATCCATGCAGGGACAGGGGATTATTTAAACAGGAAGGAATACAGTTTTAGAGACAAACAAATAAAACATTTGCTGTTCTCCTATAAAGGACAATCTGACTTAATCAAGGTTACATATGTAATACATTTTCATGTGAGGCTTTACAGCTATAGTAAATATATGTATATTTATATGCATATTCAAAAGGTGAATAATTTCAAATTTAATTTTGCAAATTTAATCTGCCCATAACAGGCCACCTTTCACACTTTTGTGGAACATCTAATACAGTTAATTTTAAATTACATTTGTTTAGTTTGTCATCTTAGTTTGCAGCACGTAAGTTGGAAAATACTTGCTCTTTCAAGATACAACTGTGTAAAATTCTTAAAGATGAAGTGCTGCACTTGCTTATATTGGGATATAATGTATTTTCTTAACCCCTGATCCTGTCATGCCAACATTAAGAAAAGCATTCTCAAACTTTCCTTGTAAATAATAACCAATCTCTTCTGTCCAAATGGCAAGCTATTTTCTGATTTAGTGCTTGGCCAAGTTTGACTATCTGCTGTAGGGCAATGCATTGCTTCATGGTAATGTTAATAAAGACTAAAGGGTTGTGTATTGGGCATTTCAAAGGGCTCAGAAGAAAGACATTCTTAGCTGGAGTTCCCTGATGAAGGAAGATCATGACCTATGCAATTAGTCTCACAAAAAACATACCCGCAAGAATAATTTAATTTAATCTCATGCTCTATGGGGCCATTTATTACAGCAGTCGCCATGGCTCATACTGCAGGTGCTACATGTAATGAATGTAGGAGATAAAAAAAAAAAAAAAAAAAAAACTAAACAACCATATTGGATTTTACCGAACCCCCCCCCCCCAAACTAAGAAGGTAAGCCACTGTGATTTTTTTCTGACCTTACCCTCCTATTTCAAGTAATCAGAAACACTTATGTAAAAGCACATAATGAAGTCATAATAGTTTAAACCTTTTAGCTTAAGCATAGGGCAAAAATTGCTAAGGGACTTGCATTGGTCTCTGTGAGAGCAATGGAAAAATCCCTAAAATGGAATGAACATAATTATCAAGCATGAATGGAATCAACAGGAGTTTTGATCTTTATTTATTTTAGACAAGGACTTGGCCTTTAGTGCACAATATTTCAAAGAAAAGTCACTAATGCTTCTGA
>VYZV01020638.1:536-53597 GCA_013401275.1 Pandion haliaetus
GGTCGGGGCCTGAGGGGAGAGCGGGGGGGGTGTCTCGCCGGGTCGGTTGGAGCGGCCGGTTCTCGTACCGGGCCTGGCACTCACCGGGTTTCGTCTTTCTTCCTCCCTGGAGCCCGCCGTGCCGCTGCCGGGGAAGGGAGGTGGTAGTGCGGGGGCTGCTTCTTGGGCTGCCTCACCTGTGGGGAGCCGGGAGCTCAAAATGCAGTTTGTAACGCGGCTTTTTTTTTTTTTTTTTGTGTGTGTGTCTTTAAAAGGTCAGCCTGGCTGAAGAGCCTTTGGTTCCCCGGGTAGCATCGCCTGCAGCAGGAAACGTGTAAAAGCTTTCCAGCAGCGTTTTTGGCCTGATAGGTGCAGGGACCGGGAGAAGGAAGCGGGGAAGAGCTCTGAGCACCAGCGGAGACCCTTTGTAATTCATTCAACCTCCCAAGCCCGTCTGAAGCCTCGCTCCGTCTTTTCCCCCACCTCAGCCCCGTGCTCGCACTGTCCCAGGTAAAGGTTGCTGACCTGGAGTTCAGAGAGGGGTTAAGACGTCGGATCCCATTAGTCTGTGAATGAAAGCTTGCAGGCAAGGGCAGCTTGTGGGCAGAGCTGTTTTCTCTCCTTTCCTGATAAAAGGCAACCCCTCCCTGCCTGGGAGAGTTGCCTAGCCCCTCTCTGCCAGGGCAGGACCCAGAGTGGGTGAATGAAGTGATTTAATAATAGGAGTTTACTGCAATAAGTATTCCTGGGGGGGATATAGCGCGAGGGCTGGCTGCTTTGCTGGAAAAAAGAATTAGTGCTTGTTTCTGTTAAGCTCTGCAGCCTGAAAAGGCTTTGCTTGAGATAGATGAAAAAAATGGAAACAGGAGACTGCAATAAGGTTATGGGAAGGGGGTCTGGAGTCAGGTGGTTGGTGCTAAACATGGGGTGAGCAGATAATTACCTTTACTTCTAGGAAAATGAAGTAGCTGTGAAGCTGGCAGTGTCTGGGATGTCTTTATTAGCTCCTTAATTTAATTTAAATCCCTCGTGGGGAAGGGCTGGAAGGGGAATCTGATTCCTGACAGCTGAGATCTAATATAGTTGTCTGCTGCAGTCGGCGGGAGGGAGGCAGGAGCCTTTCTCAGCAGGGGACAGCCGATCTGTCTTTTGTTTCTTTTGTAATTAATAGATAAGCTAGGTCAGCTCGGGCTGTTAAAGCTTTAACTCTGCTGGTGATCGAGTGTGTCGAAGAGGTGCCTGCCATCCCGGGGGACCTGGCCTGCCACAGGGCTTTCTCACATGGGTTAGTGTACTTTGCTCACCTGGCTCTGGCACAGCCCTCCCAAGGCAGCAGCTCTGTCTCAGCCTTTGCCGTGCTCCTCTTTTTATCCGTGCTCCCTTCACAAAGGTTACCTTCGCTCAAGCAGTGGCACTGTGTGGTGTTTGGGTACCTCTTCCAAAGCTGATAGAAATGTCAGATTAAGTATGTGTAGCCAAGAGGCCAGCGGGATGTGAGCCCTGTCTGAGATTTGCAGACAATTTCTCGGGCTGCCTTGAAAAACAATTTATTTTCTCTTTCTCTCTTTTTGAAGCGTAAGGCCTGTTGTGCTGCTGAAATTTTCCTGTTTCTTGTGGATCAGAAGCCTTTGCTTTAGCCAGATGCTTCTAGCAATGAAAAAGGATGCGTGAGTGAAAGCAAATGAATGTTTGGAAATGCTTCATGAAAAACACATAATTTTTTTCAGATGCTGAATGAGCTTGAAAAACAGGCTGGACGTGCTGTCACAGCGATGAAACAGGTCTGTTTACAGCAACAGCAGTTAGGGCATCACGGCAGCTTCCCTAATGCCACTGTGCTCCTGGAAGGTTTTGGCTAAAGACCACAGATTTCTGTGGTTTCTCCTTCCATCTGTGTTTTCATTGCTGAAACTACTTGGTTACTGATTTTTCCAGCTCAGTATTTTTCTTTGCTCAAAATGGGAATTGTGGCGCTTTATCAAAGAGCTTAAAAACCAGTATCAGTTACTTCAAATGCTGCTTGTGTCAGCAGTGAGACAAACTGCTGAAGGGCCAGGCGGGAAGTCTCCTGGACAGAGGAGCCCCTCATGAGGCCCACTCTTCCTTCCTCCTCCTTTCACAGCATGTCTCTTGTCTCTTCTCTCAAGAGACTTACGATAGTTCCTCGAATCACAATATATTTCAGTTTTCTGCATTTCCCTCCAGTACCTGCAGCTCTGTTCCTCCTGTTCACCCTGTTGCTTCTAGCATGGGTTCTGTGCGTGCTCCTGTTTTTCATCCGCCACGTGGTAGATTTTTGGATAGGAAGATATGTGTAACGTCCACACGGGATTTTGTCTCGCTTCGGCAGAGGGGCAGACTTGGTAATTGAACGTCTCTCCCTTCTCAAAGTCCACTTGCATTTACGCACGGGGTAGTTTACTGTCTTTTCCCTCCTGCCCTTCCTTTTTGAATTTCAAGGGAAATTTTGTCTTGAAATCTCTCAGCTGCTGCATTTCACTGCTGCCCAGGTGAGCTGTGTGTGGTCTGGACAATGTAAAGGTGAGAAGCATAAAGGTGAGGTAAACAGGAGGACTGGGGGAAGAGCTAGCTGTTCACATAACTTAATTCCAGCCAGGAGAGAGCTGTTAGCTCTGATTAAACAAACACAAAAGCAAAATGTAAATCCTCTCTAATACAGGTTTTTCTGTTTTCAACTCCTCTTACTTTTAGTATCTCTTGAAAAGATTTAATTTAAGGCTTCTCTGTGAGCTGTTTGTGGTGTCTGCTTCCAGCAAGAACAGCAGAGAAGCAAGAGGTCTCATTGATTAGATTAAATATCTGGGTCACTTACCATTACCTGTGTTTATTCCCTGGTAAGTTTTGATATTGGAAGAGGATGAGATAAAAGGAACGTGTGCAGAAAGAGATAACTACGGCTGGAGCTGCTCCAGGCGGAGGCCACTTTGTCTAAATGGATTTGTAGATGAGCTTTTCCTATCAGTTTTGGGTCCTGTGTGAGGAGATATCAGGAGTGTGCAAACAAGCTTGCTTCTTTCCCTCCACCCCTGTTGGGTTAGTGAATATCCTTGATACCAAAAAGCCAAACTGGACAGAGTTTTCCTTCCTGGGTGTCTTTCTCAAAGAACAGTCTTGAGCTTTGTGAGTCGTAATGCTTGGCTCAGGGAGTTTAAATAATTTCTTTAAGCTTTGTAAAGCCAATAAACATCATAGTCAACTTCTGGTTTTCTATAGCTGTAGACTTTCTTCACTTGGTTATTAAGTTTGCCTATCAAATTTGACTAATTCTTTTCCTTATAGTAAATATTCAAAGCTGGGGGGGGAGGGGAAGCATTCTGCCAGAACTTAGCATTGGCATTTTTATAAAAACCGATATCCTCTCTGGCTGGCTGGAGACCACCGAAGGGAAGAGTAGGTGGTGTTGTGTGACTTCGGATGCCTGGTAGCTCTGGCTCAGACTATGTAAGTTCTCTGGTGCCCCAGTTTCTGACTACAGTGAGAATGCTGGAGTCTTTCAGGATGTTGCAGCTCAGTCAGCATCTATAAAGAGTTTCACGGGCTTTGCAGCAGTGTTCGAAGTGCAAGGTCAGTTGTGTTAGCAGAGATTTTGGTTACTGCAGGTGTCAGGCAGCAAGCAAGGAGCTCCCAGTGCCTCTCCCCAGCTGTGTGGAGTGAAAGAGCAGCTTCTGGTCTGTTTCTGTTGAACATCTTTATCAACCATCTGGAGGAGGGGATCAAGTGCATCCTCTGTGAGTTTGCAGAGGACACCAAGGTGGGCGGGAGTGTTGATCTGCTTGATCCCTCTGCAGAGGGATCGATGGGCCGAGGCCGATTGTACGAGGTTCAGCAAGGCTCGGTGCCGGGTCCTGCGCTTGGCTGAGAAGTGTGCATCTTAATCGTTAACCATGTTCTCTTTATAAAAATGTTTCCACTTTTTTTTTTTTTCCCCCCCAGAGCTGGCTGTCTGTATTTTAATTATTTCCTGCTTAGCAAGTTGTTGTCTGGGAACATGGCATCTCTGTTGATTTTATTGTTATTACCAGTTTTTGAGATCTCTGCACTGAGTCAGCTATGAAGTGGAGAAGCTGGTTGGACAGCCAAAGCACTAGTGCCTGTACTCTTCAGATAAGAAAATGAAGGAAAATCAGAAGTCTAGGATAAGAAATGCTTTCCAAGTCTGTCTTATCCAGTGATACCACATTTCTACGCACTTCGGACAAATGTGCTGTTAAAATCTTGCTGGGTTTAGACCTGACTTCAGAAATTAATAAACGTCACGGGGCTTTTAGACCATGGCTTCATATCTTAAAACACAAGGTTCTTGCCCTTGTTCTTTGTATTGAAGAGTTGTTGCAAATCTCCCTCTGAGAAATCGCCTCCTAATCTTCTAATTCTGCTGAAGGACACAGCTAGCAGAGATCTTCCTCCTCCTCAGTGTTTTGCATACTTTTTCTAGAACTGACCTAATTACTGGATTCTAACCAAGGTCTCTTTTCTCTACTTCCCTGATCACTGTTGTTCTGTCCAGGAATGGTGAATTCAAACCAGGAAGGCTGGAGAGGGGACAAGACCTGCAGCAGATGAGGCTTTGCCAGTGTTTTGCACAAGGGCGTTGAACACACAGCTCTCACTTCTGGAATTGCTTTGCCTGATAAATCCTAGGATCTCATATGTTTCTTCTCGGGACTATTTTCTGCTGTGGTTTATGGTGGTCACAAAATAAGTAAGACACCCTTGTCTCTCCTCCTTCTGTTTCCAGCTGATGAGCGCAGATTGGATTAGCTTGTTTGTTTAAAAAAATCCATTGACCCCCTAACAGTTAATTCCCTGTTGCTTCCGTTACGTGCAGTTTTTGAGGGCAGCCAGTTTTCACGTGCGACTTCATGGTCTTCCTCCAGGGTGTTGGTGCTGTCTGCAAAAGTATCTACTGCAGCTGGTCTAAACAAGGGTAAAGCACCCGATTTCGTGGAGGTTGCTGCGTAGTCTGTGTGTTGTTAAGTGTGGATTGTAGGTGCTGGGAAAAGCTTGGCAGCGTGCCTGATTGCATTGTCACTGGGAGAGTGCAAAAGTGTGATGCTAGTACTCGGACTTGGCAGTGAAGGTGTTTAACACGGGACTCTCCAAATTCTGTGTTTAGTTATTTTTCATGTCCAAGTGGTGCCTGGGAGGTAGGTGACACTCTTCTGGCCAGGCTGCCAGCTTCCATGCCCACTTCTGTCCTTCCTCCTCGATGGACTAGTTCTCACTCGCCTCTTTTAGTCAGTAAATTACAGTTGTGGAGGATACCAGCTTTCCCAGAAGTGCTTAGGGTGCCTGGCATAAGAGCACAGAGATCGAGACCGGGATGCAATGCAGTAGCACAGCCGAGTCACCTTGTTCTGTCCCCTCCCTCTCTCCTAGCTGCTCAGGATGTGGTGCAGAAGGCTGGCGTGTCTGTTCAAGGTGCCATGCCGGCTGAGTGGAAGCACTAGACATCGCTCACCATGGCTGCCCGGTGACAGAAGGACCGTCCTCGCTGCTGCGGCTTGCTGGCATCACACTGCCCCAGAGTCCCTCAAGTGTGCCTGGCAGTTACACGGTGACCATCTAGGTAGGTGTGTTGGGTGCGTGCGTACCTGCTTTTGAGTCTGTTTGGGGAGAAGAGTGAGATTTTCCTGACCTTGTTCCCTGGGAGTGATTTTTTTTTTTTTTTTTTTTTTTNTTTTTTCTTCTGAAATGGCCTGCGTTAGAGGGATGCGCACTGGAATCTTTCATGTTCCCTTTGGGAATTCCCAAAGGCATGATGGAGCAGGTTTGTCTGCTGGTGGTAAGTCTTTTATGATAAACGAGGCAATGCTAAATCAGAAATCAAATCAAGGGATTCCTGAACGATAACTGCACCTGAGCCATGCTCTGTCAGTCACTTTTTTTTCTTTGTAATGCTCGGGGCTCTGACTTCCAAGTGGGATGGCTGGTTTGGTGTGTGCCCTGCTGTCTTGTCCCCACTCATGCAGGCTTTTCTTAAAACACTGATGCGTGAAATGCAGTTGTTGGAGCAGGTTTGCAAGCAGCCTGTCTGTCTGTGTGGCTGGATGGCATGAGCGGCAGGAGGCAGGGGAGGTGTAAAAGCCTTTTTCATGCAAATTGTACCTCACTGTGAGACCGCTTAAAGAAGGCGCAAGGAGAACGTGTCTTAATGTGAAATAACGCAGCAAGCCAGTTATAAATTCTGTCTAATGCTGATTTTTTGCCCTTATGTTTTTGGAGGTGACGTGATAACTGAGGCATGCGTTTCCCCATGGCCTGTTTGCTTTGGTCCAGTGTTTGTCTGCCTGGGCGATGTCTCCTGAAGCTAGTTAGGTGTTGGTACTCTGAGTTACTTGTAAGCAAGGGCATTGCTTGGTACTTTATCCAACACAGTGGCCCCAAGAAAGGATATTATTGTTTTCCCACTGCAAAGTGACCTCAGATGCTTGGATTTCAAAACTGAGTAGGGCTAGAGCAGGAAGGGCTCTCCTTTTGCCTCTTGTGGCCCTGGACACCCTGCTGAAGGGCTTTGAGTGCTCCTAAGCTGTCCCAGGATGGAACAAGGAGGAGGGGCTTTATTGTAACGGTAAATGGATATCAAAGCTTTGCACCAAGGTCTTGATGTTGTCTGTAGTTTTTGTATAGCTTGGATGTTGGTGTGATAATTTGGTTGACTCTTGCCTGTGTTCCTGTGGTGGGGTTTACAACCTTGTTATGTACAGCAGCTGCTGTACAGCTCTGAATTTCTGACTTGTCGAAGAGAGGTGGTAGATGTAAGTATGTGGCCAGCATGTTTGCTAGCAGTGCTCCTTCCTGTTGCAGGATGAGATTGCCCGTAGACTTGGTAAGAAGGGAGACCATAGTGAGATCACTGACAGCCAGGCCTTCTGTGAAGATATTCTGCCTGGTCTTCATCGTGTGACAAGCTAGCTTAATTTATGTAGAGGTGCTAAGTCTAACACCCTCTATAAGTGGGATCATAGCTTGTGGCGTCTCAGCTTCGGTTCTTGGCTTTGTTTTTTCTCACTGTTCACACCAGTGCATCTTTTGAGCCTGTCCTTCTTTGCAGAGCTCAGGTACGCAAACACGTTGATGCGCTTCGATTTCGTCTGGCTGCGGGACCACTGCCGCTCAGCTTCCTGCTACAATGCCAAGACAAACCAGCGCAGCTTGGACACAGCTAGTGTGGACCTGGGAATCAAACCCAAGGCTGTGCGAGTGGATGAGACCACGCTCTTCCTCACGTGTAAGTAGCAAAGTGACCGGACCCTGTGTGTTTTACGGACCACCAGCCCTGCTTGGAGGGAGCCGTGTTGATGGATCCCACTCTTAGGTCTGCTGGGAGAGGGCAGCCTTATCTCTAAAGCAGTAGCTGTTTTGGGAAGAGATTTAGCTGTAAGCAGATTTTAAACGCTGCTCTTCTGAGCAGCACTGTTGCTGTAAATATGCTTCAGTCTCAAATTTGTGTCTGTTTTTCCTCTCCCTTCCCCCCAGCCCTCTTTTTGGGTAGAGATGTGTGCATCTTCAGTGTCTGGGTATTTTATTGGTTGGTTTGAACACAGCAGCAATGCAGATAGTGAACAGATTGATCAAGGAATGGTTGGTTTTCTTTTCCTTACCCTGTCCTGTTTGAGCTGGTATCCCTGATGAGAATTCACACTTTCCGTCCTTTCTCCTCAGCTTCCCAGCTCCTTTCTCCCTTTTGTTGTAGCTTACCTTTATGGGCTTGGCTTCAGTGCTTTACTTCTCCTTGGAGTCCTGTCGATAGAGAACAAAACCACTGAAGATGAAACACTTTGCTCTGAATTTGGAGTTGTTGCAGTAACAGCAGTGCTTTTAGGACCTGTGGCCTTAGCCAGACAATATTTTGGGTGGCATCAGGGTGCACAGAGTCTGTCACCAGACAAAATTAAAAGGGTGAGGGCTGTCCCAGACTGGTGGTTGCACTGACTACTGTCTCGGGCTGTTCAGTGCGCTTGCGGTGACTGTGTCTCTTCTCCCTTGTCAAAGGGCCGGACGGGCACGTGACACGGTATGGGCTGGAGTGGCTGGTGAAGAACAGCTACGAGGGGCAGAAGCAGCAGGTCATGCACCCGCGGATTCTCTGGAATGCAGACATCTACCGCCAAGCCCAGGTCCCATCTGTTGACTGCCAGAGTTTCCTGGAGACAGACGAGGGGCTGAAGGAGTTCCTGCAAAACTTCTTGTTGTATGGGATTGCTTTTGTAGAGAATGTCACTCCCACCAAAGAGGACACAGAAATCTTAGCGGAAAGGGTCAGCTTAATCAGGTAACTAGGGCTGTCCTGGGAAGGCCACTGACAGCTTTGTAGAGGAGCCATGAAGGGTAGACAGTTATTTTTGTTTGGAAAGGTGCTGCCTTCTTATCCTTTATATTGTGCAGTGTGGCCTGGTTTGCAAACAAAAGGTCTGGGGCTTCTACAGCCTCCGGCCGCTCCGCTTGAACTGATGGAGATGGGAGTATTGCACTGTGGGATCTGACTTCTTTTTAAGGGAGAGCTGGAGTCGCTAGGTTATGGAGCTGCCTCGGGAACGTACGGTGACTTTTGTGATAGTGGGACTGTGCTCAGAGAGGAGTGACTGAAGGAAGTAGCCTGTCTGGGAAGACTAGAGCTTTGCAAGGAGAAACATTTCCTGTTATGACTTGAAAGGTTAGGAGTGCAGCCCTGGCCCTGGGAGCCAGGGATATCAAAAACAGTTTGTAGCTCTTGCTAAAGAAAAATACTGAGAAATGTTTCTTCTGTGTTTGTTTAAAACACACCAACAGCATGGCAAGCCAGGGTTTGAGTTTCCAGTTTTATCCAAGCTACAGAAACGGTTTAACTTGCCTTGAGCCATTGGAAGAGGAGGGTTTTCTTTTATTGAATAGTCACACCAAATAGAAATGAGGGGCTCCGAGGAATATCCAGCTAACTTTTTTCTCCAGGTACCCTCGCCCTGTAGCCCCTGAGTACTGTTTGTCCTTGCCTTCTGTCTCTTCCCTTCCGTGCACGTTGTAGCGGGGAGGTGGGTGATAACACAGGTTCTTAAGAACAAGAAATGGGATTATTAGGTAACCCTGCGGTGGGTACGAGCAAGGGCTAGCTGCACCCTGGTAACTCCTCATGTCGCTTAGTGGCTTCCTTGATTTGACTGGGGCTGATGTTTAGTGTGGCAAGATGATCTGTATTTGTGGAGGGGAAGCGAGACTCAATGTCGTCAGTCTTCTCGGGGAGGAAAGAGAGAAATTGAATACTAGAGGAGGCATAAGAAGCACCATCTCTTGACAATGTGAGTTTCGTTAAGTTGTTCTGCTTTAATTTACTCTGTACGTAGGATGGAGGGAAGTAACCTCAAATGCAAGAGAGGATCTGCTTTACCACCGCACTGATCCCCACAGCGCGTTGTGGTAACTGCCCACCTCTTTTGCAGGGAGACCATTTACGGTAGAATGTGGTACTTTACCTCCGACTTCTCTCGGGGAGACACCGCCTACACCAAGCTGGCTCTGGATCGTCACACCGACACAACCTACTTCCAGGAGCCCTGTGGGTAAGTGCTTTTGCTGGTTCACAGATGCACAGTGCAGAAGGCAGGAGTGATTCACAGTCATGCTGTTTCTAGCAGCATGGGCTTCATTGTCTCTCTTCACTGCTGCTGATGGGATGTACTTCTAGTCACGCAGCAATTCTGGGTCCTGTCTGATCCCTGTGGAGTGGGGTAGTCTGTAGATCAATCTTTCCTATGCTTGCAATTTCTAGGACTTCTAGAGTGCAGGCAGTGAAGGACTTGGCTGTTAGATGGCTGGCTGCTGCTTGGTATTTTACCAAGCAAGTAGTCTTTGCAGTGACAAAGAAGGTTCAGCGCTGTGGTCATTTCTGTGCTACCCTGAAGCTTACCTGACAGTCTCTTCTGAAATCACCCTTCTCGGTCGCCAAGGTGACACACAGCATTCAGCCTCTCAGAAATGAGCAGTTGATTTGTCTTTTGAGTACATCTGGCAAGGCTCAGCTGCTCCTGCAGCAAGTGCCCCTTATCAGCTGCTGTACAGAGTTGCTGCAAAAGTTTGCTTTGACTTAATCCTGCTGACCTGGGGCAAGCCCTCCTTGCCCACATCAGTCCCGTCTCTTTTGCTGGCTGAGCTCTGTTAGCGGTAGCCTCGGGGGAAGGCGGGAGAACAGCTCGCCTTGGCACAGCCTGCAGTGGCTGTCTCTGCCCTCCCAAGCTGTGTGAGCGGTAGCTGACGTACGTGCTGCTCTCACTTGTGCTCCGTGCAGTCGCTCTGCTTCGGTTCAAACAGGTTGGGGTTTGCGTTTTGGCAGTGGTGCAGCCCTGTAGGCAGTCAGAAACCAGGCTTCCCCAGCCCTTCGAAGTTCACACCTGTCTGTGCTTCTAAAAGCCGTTTGCAGCTACAGCATTGTTTCCCAAAGGCTAGTTTGTAAACTGCTTTTCTGATACAGCCTCTGGGCTGTGAGTTTTATACACAGCTGGAGAAGGAAAGGCAGCAGCAAAGGCTGCAGCCCTGATCATGGTTCACAGTGGAGTGCAGGAGACTTAGGCTTAATTTCTAGCTTAATTTTTTTTTTGTCTGCTTTCATCTCAGTCAAGAAGGGAATCATCGGGAAATGGCCTGGGGGAGAACGGATGGAAGTACTGTGATCTCTTATGGAACTAGTGCTGCAAAGAGAAGCCATCCAGTCCACACCTCCTGCCCTAGGGCAGGATTAGCTCTTCCCAAGTGAGGCTGTTAACTTGCTAAACATCTTAATGGGAAAGGTCGGTGGTGCAGAGCTGTAAAAGCAGAGGAGGACTACGGGGCGAGATCTGTTGCCTGCATGTGGATTTCAGAGCAGCCCTTCAGACCAGGGAAGGTGGAGTTCCCCAGGTGGCACCCTGAGCACTGTTGTCTGGGCCCAGCCACGCGGGAAGCTTTTGGGTGCTAGCGTTCGTTTTGAAGCAGCTTGGTGTCAGGAGCAAAGCAAGTGGATTTTATTGTGCTCTGTGGAGCTAGAAGTATATGTGTAAAGCATAGGTCCTGCCACACACTTCAAGCCAGGTCTAGTTCGCTTCCCTGTTTTCAGTGAATAGCTGATGGCAGAACCCGTGTGCTTTCGTGACTTGCACGGAGTTACCTGCTTGGCTGACTTGATTTAGGAGCTCACAACATCTTCCCCAAAATCAAATAAAAAAAGTAATTAGTAATCAGAACTTTGGCCTACAAAAGAAATTTGATGAAACTGCTGGGTGCCAGAATTACAGAGCTCATTAGCTATTTTTATACCTTTCTTTTCTACTTGGAATGTTTCCCTTCAGGTAGGTGTATTCTCATCTGCAGCCAACTGCAGTATCTCAAGCAGTGACAGCATGGGCTAAATTAGTAGGGCTAACCATTACTGCTTGCACTTCTGCAAAACCGTAGTTGTGCAGGAAGAACATGAAATTCTGGCTTTCCTGGGCCCCCGTCTCTGCCAGAAATCCCTTCTTCCCAGGCTGTTTCGGACTTGCTTCCAAAACACTTGAAACAGTCTTTGACCTGCTTCTAAATGAAATGAGGTGTTTTTCAAGAAAGATGTGTTCATTTGAATGTCTGCTTTCCCTCACTGCTTTGCTTGAAATCGGCCAAATCTGACAGTTCTCAAATTATTGCAAAGGGTAGAGGATAGAAAGTCCCCAAGCTATGGGAAAGACTGAAATGTTATCTCACTCAGCAGGTACCAAAGAGCCTGCCCTCAGAAGAGGCTTCCTCAGTGCCCCGAGCTGCAGGAGGGGGTTGTTGCCTTTGAGGCACAGAGTGTCCTTTGCTCCAGTGCTTGTGGACTGACTTTGTAAAATTACCCTGAAACTGTTGTGGGTAGAAGGGTGGTTAGAGCACCCGGGTGAAAAGGTGCTGGTGAGAGTGGAGCTGGGAGGTCTTGCCACATCACTTGCTGTGGCTTAAGAGGGCCCCGAAGGGAGATCAGAACATAAAGGCTTTCCCCAGAGGTCGCAGTTGATTTTCTAACAAGTGAAGTTGGTACACTGAAAATTGGGAGTAGGTTGCTTGAGGCAGCTCCTGGGTATTTGTTCCTAACCGTACAATGCCTGCCTTGCTTGGCTGAAGGAAAAGAGAAGCTTCAGAGAAGTAATAGAAGGACAAAGGCTGAGCTGGATGGCTTCCCCCTAGGGAGGGGGTGTCCCTGTAGGTGAGCTTCTCGTTGGGGACTCCTCTGCTCCAGACTTTCCAAAGGGACTTCAATGTGTTGCCTTGAGGGACTTCTCCTGACTGCTTGTGGGAGACCGTAATGTACGTGCCTTCGAGTGACAGTCACCCTGGGCTCCCCTTGCAGTTCCTGGAGGCCTCAGCGGTCCAACCAGCATTTCTTTAAGTGTCCTCATGTTCTGAGATGTTCTGGGGAAGTTAGTTTTATGCTAACCTCTGCATCCTGCTGGCTGGATGGCCTTTGGGTGACACAGGCCTGATCCTACACCACTTGAAGTCTCCCAGACTCGTGTCACTTGATTTGGGAGGCAGTGCAGGCAGTTAGAGATTGGGCCTGAAGAAATCGCAGGTACAGCCATATCTTGCTGGTCTGTCTCCGTTCCCTGGCGGGTCTTAGTGAAATGAAGGGTGGTGCATCCATCTACATCGGACTGGGTCTGTGGGGAATGCCTTCTGTCCACGGGACAGGCAGCCAAGGTCTTTTCTCTTGTGCTCTGGATTCTCTCGCCCATGCAGCATCCAAGTGTTTCACTGCCTGAAGCACGAGGGCACGGGCGGGCGGACGCTGCTGGTGGATGGTTTCTACGCGGCAGAGCAGGTTCTCCGGCAAGCCCCTGATCAATTCGAGCTGCTCAGCAAGGTGCCATTGAAGCATGAGTATGTTGAGAACGTGGGAGACTGTCACAACCACATGATCGGAGTTGGGCCGGTTCTCAATGTCTATCCCTGGAACAACGAGCTTTATCTTATCAGGTAATATCAACGTGAGGCCTCTTACTTATGTGGAGGAGAGGGGATTGTGACAGATGGTAGTGGTTTTCCAGAAGATGTCATAAACTGAAAACCAACGTATGTTTGAGGGGCAGGGGTGAAACCACAGAAACACCCTGCGTTTCCTCCTGGACTGTGCGTTGTTGCTCTAGAGGAAGTGTCAGAACCACCGATACGAAGATGGGTGTCAGTGTGAGCTTTAGTTTTTCCTTCCTGTCACCGTCCCTTCAGCTCCATGCCCTCATGTCACTTCATTTGAGAGGCAGTAGAATTCAGCCCTTGTCTGAAAAAGCCTCTAAAAACTAGCCTGGCATACAGGGAACAGGGAGAGTGCAGACTGGTCCCCTTCCAAAGGAAATTTGGGCTGCTTTCTGAAACTCCAGCTTCGCTTAGTGCAGGAGGCTGTCCAGCACTGCTTTGCACTTTTATTCTGAACAGCCCTCAGTCTTGCCCATTGCTGTGACGCATCCTTCCACGGAAAACCAGCAAGAACAGTTTTACACTTGACAGTAAACTCCTCCTTGCTCCCAGTGTTGTGTATTCTCCTGAAAGTCCTGCACTTACAGCATAACCTCCCTAGTCATCTCTGTAGCCTCCCTTAAATACTGACTGATCCTACAAGCTCCTGAGGTTCCCTTTAGAAATACCTGGCTGTGCTCGTGGAGTCATGTGGGCGGTCTCTTCTCTTTTCTTCATTTCTAGATACAATAACTATGATCGTGCTGTCATCAACACTGTGCCTTACGATGTTGTACATCGCTGGTACGCCGCTCACCGCACACTCACCACAGAGCTCAGGAGACCAGAAAATGAACTGTGGGTCAAACTCAAGCCAGGCAAGGTAGGACTTGGCGTTGGGAGGTTCATGTGGGTTTGGTACAGGAGGGTGCTCCTTTGGATGTGCAGGCTTGTTGTCACTAAGGTGAATGCTTCAGGCAAGCTCCGTATGCTGCAGTTTTCCTCTCTGCAGCTGTTTTAAGGTGCCCTGTATTGCAGTACTAGCATCTGTTGTGTGCATGTTCCTACTGTCCTGAAACAATACGAGCTTCCAGATAAGGCAGAAATGTTCAATTCAAAACTCTGCCTCAGAGGAAAGTTAGTCCTGGCTGAGGGAGAGGAGGAGGATCTTTCTGGTCACTGAAATGAGGGCCCTCAGAAGCAGAGAGGCTGGGAAGCACTTAATGTTCAGCCTCTAACTTCTTCCAGGAGAAAATTTCATTTTGATGGAAATGTAAAGGTGTGGGAAGCTGAATTTAATTCTCTTCTGAGGTTATTTTTGAATCCTTACATTGCCAGAGAATCACAGGAGACCTAGGCTATCTTCACTGTCCTAGAAAGAGCTAAGGTGCCTTAGCACACCTAGGTACTGAAAGGAGAAAGCTCTGCCCCGCGTTTGAAAGGCTGATGCTGGGTGCAGCTTTGGAGGAGCTTGAAGAGCTAGAGCCACAGTTGCAGACTTGAAGGTATTACGGTGCGTGGCTTCTTCCTTCAACTGTGCCTGCTCGAAGGGGTTTTGTTCCTACAGGGTCTGGATTCAGCCTGAGCCCAGGACCCTAAAAACAAAAGGGTCCAGCAAGGAAGATGAGCATATCAGAGCCCCTACACCTCTCTGCTCCCAGGGGTGCCTGGTGGGGAAGTGACACCATAGAGGCAGAAGATGGCCGGTTTCTGTTGCTGGTGAACTATTGCCCAACCTCTCCAGTAGACAAGCAAAGAAACAGCCCAGAATGTATTTCTCTGCTTTGCTAGCTGTCGTGTTTTAACTTGTGGTTAGCAGCAGAGCAGAACTGCTGGCTTCAGGTAAAACAGCTGTGCTAGATCACATGAAACATCTGGCTATAGTCGCACGTGCTGTCTCTGACAGTGTTGAACAGGAACGGTCATGCCCACTGTGGCATACCTTTACTTGCTGTTCCAGCGTCCAGGCATCTCCAGCTCCAGGACCTGTCCCGTCAGAGGAACCTGGCCCTGGTGGTTGCCCTTCTGACAGCCTTTTCTCTTTCCCTGCAGGCACTGTTCGTAGATAACTGGCGTGTCCTGCACGGACGGGAAGCGTTCACAGGGTACCGCCAGCTCTGTGGCTGCTACCTGACGAGAGATGATGTGCTGAACACCGCACGCTTACTGGGACTCCAGGCTTAGCCCAGACCACCCTCCGCGGGGAGGCAGTCAGACCTCCAGCACTCACCGTGCTGCTGCGTCACCACGCCGAAGATGTTGCACATACCTCAGACACCTCCACCCTCTCCAAGCAGTTCTCGGTGCCTGCTCAGGAGAGAGAGCAGGTGGAAGCCAAAGGTTATGGGAGCTTTACGGGACCGTATTCTGTCTTTGAGCATGGTCAGCTCTTGCTGTCTGTGCACCCAGCCTGGTCTTTCCAGCCAGCCAGTCTGTCTCAGCTCTGCTGAGTGAGGGTTAATCACACCACGGGAAGTGCTCCCAGCACCTATTGATGTGAAGTGCTCCTCCAGTCAAGTGCCTTCAGGATCTGAAATCTTTTGCATTTTTCCCTGTTGTTCAGCCTTTTTGTCAGCTGGCAGTTCTAGGATTTTTTTAGCAGAGCAGAATGGAAATCCCTGGGGTGTTGTCTCACCCCGGGCTGGACTTTACGCCTTCTAGAGAAAATGAAAATCTGTGGTCCCTATTTGATGAAAATGCCACTACTCAAACTGAGGGCTGTTGGCATATTTCAGTGACTTCTTTCTTCTTAAACACACTACATATCCCTGTAACAGTCACTGATAGAAGCCGTGCTGCTTGAGAGATGGCCTGGAAAGAGAACAGTTGGGGTATTTCTGAAAAGGTTTAGGTTAGAAGGAAAGGGGGAAGTAGCAAGATCTGCGTGTTGGGAAGGAGAGATTGACTGTGTTAGTTGAGGGATGCATTTCTCACATTTCCTTGACTTACAGTAATGTAATGCTTGTGTTCTTTCTGCCTGTTGCGCTGTGCTTCCATCAAGGGCGAAGGCTCAGCAGCCACAGTATTTGCTGACAAATTTCCCACTGTACCTGCTCTTTCATCTTTTCTGAAGAGGGAATTTGTGTTATGTCATCATTACGCTGGCTGATGGATGAGGCTGACCAGTGGTTTGGTTTGTTTTTTTGGTTTTGTTTTTTTTTTTTTACCACGTTCTTCTGCATATGAAGGTAACGAACACTGAGGTGCCTTTCAGCTCCTGGCAGCTGGGAGGATAAATTGGAGTCTGGCACACTGAAGGGCCACAGTGTAAGGAACAAAAGCAAATCCCATCATTATTAGAAACATTGGAATTTTAGAACCAGGAGAGGATTTGGGGATTTGGTTTTTTTTTTCATTCTTCCATATATTTGGGGGCATTCACTGTGCTCTGGCTAGACCTCGAAACAGGGCTGGTCCCTTTCACTCCTGTCTTTCCTGTGAAGCAAGATGCTCTTGTGTCCAAGGTACAAGCGCAGTGCAGATGCATCTGTGCTAAACTTGCGGCCCTTGTTTAAATACTGAATATATAGACCCTGGTGTTAAGAGGCACTCTTGAAAGCTTCTCTTCCTGTGGACTGAGCTACCTGATGCCGTCTTTTGCAGTATTTCCCATCTGTGGTGAGCCACAACTGCAGTCATCAGGAGTTGAAAGGGGTTTCTGAGTGAAGGCTTGGCAGGAAGCTGTTGATCAGAGGATATGTGAGGAAGTGAAACATGAGCAATGGTAGCAGGTAATACAAAGTTGAAGTGAGCTGGCTTCTGTCAGGTGCGTCTCCCAGGGCCTGTGAACAGCAGCCTCGGACACAGGCAGGAACTTCAATTTTCCTCTAGGCTGAGCTAGTGAATTCCTTGAGCGGCCTGCAGCATATATTCTGTTACTTTCTTTATCAGGCGCTTTGTTTATAGGTTCTCCTTAGGTGCCAGTTACGCCAGCATGACTTAAAGCTGAACTTTTACACATCTTCGTTAATAATGTGGAAATAGCAAACCACAGTGATTACGTATGCTGTCCCTCATGCAGCCCAGCTCCAGTCTTCTGGGGTTGGCTTCACCCTGGGCTTCTGTGTGAAACTGTGGCATGGAGCATGGGGAAGAGGTGAAAAAACCCAATCTCTGCATTAATTGACAAAGGACCCTGATCAGTATTTGAAACCCTCGAGCAGTGGAGCCCTCTTTCAGATTTTTTGAGGGTTCCTGAGCTCTTCTTGCCTTCCTGTGCCCCCAGGATATGAGGGAAAGCGCTTGGCTAATGTGGAAACCTTCTCTTAGTCAATGAGATCAGCTTTACCTTCCCTTGCTCAGGTGACCTCTGTCTTTTAGCAGCTGCAAGCTGGAAATCTGCCGCTATCCTGAGCTGGAGCGTGCAGGACTATGGCTAGCACAAGGGAGAACCGACCAAAGTGTTTTGATGACAGATTGTTGTGACATAGGTGCCTTTCTGACAAGGAATGGGGTGTCTGTAGCTCTGCCTCCTGCTGCGGCTGCTGCTGCCAAGGGCTGTGGTCTTCAGACACCAACCTCCTCTTATGAGCAAACTCCAAGCCAACACACTCCTCAGGATGATTTTGTAATCTGTTGTGAGGAAAATTGTTCATGGTGAATGTAGAAGAAACACATTTCCTCACAGGTATTACTCAAATTAATTTAGCCACCCTAACAATAAAATGTGGAGTGGAGAGAGCTTTGTTTAAATCCAGTGCTTCACCGCTCCCCACTTCCCAAGAGGGCTAAATTCTTCCTAAGCAGCTTGTGAGCATCAAAACTTTGTTTGAAGGGACAGGACTTCTTGGCGGTTGCCGCCTGTCTCGTATGGGTGTTTGTTGTGCCATGTTACGGAACAGGTTCTGTTTGCTGTAATGATACCGGATCAGGTTTTGTAATCAAGCTTTTTCAATTCTTTCAGCCAGTAAATGATGAACTGCTTCCTTCTCCTTTCCACTATGCTGGTCATCCAATGCATGTGTTTAAGATATTTTCCAAAACTAAGAAATGAAGTCTTCAAATAAATGATTTATGAAGTGGTCAGCTTAACAAAATAGATATTTCAAGCAATCATGAACTTGAAAATAAATCTGTATCAAAGGTGAATAAACATCAAAGGTGGAATAAACATGAGGAGCGGTAAACCAATGCCTCTCTGTTAACTTGTTCATTCGTTCACTGGCCACACGAGGGCAGAAGAAGATGCAAGAAATTAAAAAGTCAATGACAAGTCCCATCCTTCCGGGGCTTTAGGGCTAGCAGCGGTGCTGGTTCCCTTCCTTCTGTTGTGCTATATCCATTTCTTTTCAGGAACCCCAGGAACTGCTCTTCAAAAGCCTGTATGACTGTGAACATTTTCAAAGAGCTGCAGGATGTGACGTCCATCATGCCAAAGACTGGTGGAGAGGCGGATGGAGATGATGTGAGGGGATATACGGAGGGAATCTGAGGGTGCAGTGGGGGTGATCTGAGGGTGCCTGGGGAAAAACGGAGCTGATTTGAAGGCACGTGGGGCAGGCCAGGAAGCTGAGCTAAGCGCAGTCTGAGAGCAAACAGAGCTAATCTGATAGCACCCAGAGAGGAAAGGAGCTACGTGAGGGCTGTGCGTATCCTGGGGCCCTTGGCTCCCCTCTGTGTATGTCCCAGGGCTCACGGTTTGGTCCCTTTGCTGCAGGGAGCCATCTCTCCGTAACCTCCACTTGCCCTCTGGTCTGTTCCAGACTGCCCCATTTGCTGTCCAGTGCCCCCCAGCATCCCTCTATTTGGTGTCTCATCTTCCCAGGATCCCCTTGGGACCGCTCCCCTTCCTTTTGGGTGTGCAGTACAGCCCATCGTTCAGCCTTTGGTGCTCCCTGGAGTCCTTCAGTGAAACCAGAGCCTGCCCCCCCCGCCCTTACCTGCTGGTCCCATCAGGAACCCCCATTTTTCCTCCAGTATGTCCCAGAGCTTTCTGTTTTCCTCCCAGTGTGCTCCAGAGCCCCCCACTCACGCACAGGTCTCAGGTTTGCTCTGTTTCATCTTTTGGTGCACCCCTCCTTTGGTCCCCTCAGTGCAGCCGGGAGCCTTTCACTCCTCACAGGACTTGCATAAAAAAAGAAATAAGCTGTTTTCAACCCAGCAAAGAATAGTTTGATAGAAAGAGAGGCTACCAAAAAAGGAAAAAGAACGAATGTATTGTTCTTGCAACAGTTTGATCCCTGCTTCCCTCAACTACAATCTACATGTAGTGAATAAAAGCCTTTTCTTATATAAAAAAACCCTTTTAATTCTGCACTTGCTCTACTGAAATTATTCTTAGCTATGCTGAAAAGTATTTACATTTTTTAGCTTTACTCCTCATTTCTTTCCTTTTTGGCTACCGGGAAACATGGAATGTATTTTAGCTGAAGGACCCTATTAAGTTAACTAAAAATGTATAACCTAAACTTAATTACTAACTTTAATTAAAAACTTCAGTTCAGACCTGAACTGTCAGGATCAGAGAGACTCAAACAGTTTTGCAATGGAAATGGGGCAATATGAATTTACAGAAAAACAAGGCAGAAGCAAATTAATACGTGGCAGGTATCATAACCTGAAGGAAAGACAGATGGTGCAAGCAAATTTCCTTGTGATTAACCTCAGAGACGCGCAGGAAGAGCGGACTGCTGTTGATAACGTGCGAAATATTAAAGGTAATGTACAGACCACACAGCAAACCTCACAGTAAAAAACTCTACTGCAACCTCCTCCTTATACCTCCTGTTCTTCTTAAATTCTTAAATAATCTGCAGCAACACAGACAACTCTGTTTTGAGTTGACAGTTTTGAGCAAGGACGTGTGAGTACTTGCTCTCCCACGTGCCAAACAATGGGCATCTGCTGATTTTACCCAGTGTCTCTTTTCTCCTCACCTTTTTCTGTTTGAATTTCAAAGACTTCTGTAGTTATTAGCCAGAGAAATTACGTATTCATTGACAGATGTTGCTACACCGCTAATGGAAAGTACCCATTTCCAGTTCGTTACTGTTCATTAACTGTATTGTCGTAGCGCTTCCAGCCTTGGGAGCGTAACAGGGATAAATATACTAGATGAGGCAGAGAAGCAAATTGTCACCTAGTCCCCCTTTAATAACTTCAATAGATTTAATGAAATAAAGGGAAAACCTCAACAAACTCGTAGGGGTGGCGATTATAGCACCAGACCGAGATTTTCCAAGTGATTCATTACTCTGCTCTTATTTCACACCAACCCATCTACCAGATATGTACAATTGACTTGTGGTTAATTAGTCCCTTAGAGCATCTCTAAAGGGTTTAGGGCTGGGCATGGCAGCGGTGGGGCTGACGGTGCCTGGGAAGACAGGGCTGGCGGAGCACCCTCTGCTCCGCACAGCGCGTGGCTCCGGCAACCCTGCCCTCCAGCCCAAAGAGGCAAAAAAGGGACAAAAAAGGGGAGTTTATGTAAAAACAGCCACTAGGGATCACCATAAAACCTGTTGCTTCAAAGCAGTTTGATTTCTCCGAACAGCCAAACCTCAAAATGTTTTACAGGCAGGGAGTTTTATTATTTTCCCGAAAAAAAAACGGAAGGCAAAACCAGCTTAGAAACTCCTGTTTGGACCCCCCGGGGGCAGATCAATCCCATCTCTGCAGAGCTCGTAGCATCGCGCCCCGGGGAAATACCAGCAGGGAATTCTAAGATTTTGATGAAGAATTTGGGCTTGAAAACACTGGAAAGGCAAAAAGTAGAAGCTGTAAGAGGCAGCAAGAGCTGAAAGACTGCTCAAGCAGAAGAGAAGACGTGAAATAAAGAGAATTAAGATTCCCCAAAGTCAGTTACATTCTGAGAAAATACTACGTATTTAAAGAAACAATCCCCATCCAGCACCAATTAAGGACACTTTGAAATGCACGTACATAAGCCCTGGTGAAACGTAAGGAGAAGTTTCACTATCCACATTTGCTGAGTCAGACTTCAGTGTCAAAAAAGAGGAAAAAAAAGACACTTGTGAAAGACACAGAGCACAAGTAATCTGGCTGAATGCAGGAAAAAGGGCATCAGCCCTCTCTCCCGCATCAAAATCCTTCTGTTAAAACATTGGTTATGCAGAAAACTTATTTTTCGGGGAAAGCATCTATCAACCAGCACGTTTGTTCTGGCACCTCCAGAGAGCAGATAGAGGGGGGTGTCACACGCATTGCTGGTTACTGCCTGCTCCCCATCTGCAAGCATTTATTCCATTTAGAAGTTTGTATTTTGCTGATGTGCATATTAATGTAAAATACGGAAGTCACAGATGGTGACACTTTATGCTCAGTGACGTGCAAGAAGGGGCAAAACCATTCCCTGCGTAAGTTTAGGGAAGGAAGAAATGAGTATATTTTGAATGACAAGATTATATATATCCAAGCCCTTGAGGACTTGTAATTTAGCTCATCTGGAAAAGCTGACGTGCTCCCCTGGGTGAGCTCTCTAAACACAGCCTGAAGCCACTCCAGGCACAGGGCCAGCCCCCGACAAGGCTTTGCATCAGCAAGTTTGCAGCAAATCACCTGGATAAAGGATGCACAGAAGCTTTTTCCTCCAGTTTTCAGGTTTAATCTTGACTTCCACAAGATTTGCATTTTATTTCTATGTCCTTTCCACATATTTGCAGTCATTGTGTGTATCTTTCTCGATATTGTAAACAAATACTTTTCCTTTAATGCCACTCCAGGTGAAGAGGATTTGAAGTAATTAGGTAGCAAAAGGGCAGTCTTCCCATGAGTGTGTTGATGAATTGTGGTCCCTAAAATCAGCCTCAAAGCTTTCCCTAGAGAGGAGAAGCAAAGCAAAGGGTGTTGTGGTGCTTTTCTGAGCACAAAAGCAATAGAAAGTGAGTACTGGGGGGAGGTGTGTCTTTTTGTGAGTAGCAATAACTAGCTGGGCTCTCTGATATGTAGTAGGGTGGTGGATTTTCCACAATTCCCAGAGCATTTTTGAGGGGGAAGCCGGAAGGAGACTGCTGGGTCCCAAAATTAGGTGATCCTCACTAGGTAAATGTACCATTATATCTCAAACATGCTGGCTTTAGCCAGGCTAAAAGTGAAGGAAAGGACCTTTGCTCTTTCCAGCTTGTCCTTCCCAAGAACTGGAAAAACTGGGTATTTTTGGTGATGTCCAAGTGTGGTGTGCAGCGTGTTGTCTGGCAGAGATGCTTGTTTGAGTTGGAGATGCCCCAGCACATACTCAGGGATCGGTGCTAAAGAAATCACGTAAGTGTTGCTAATGAGAAGGAGGGATGTGTTTGTCACACAGACTAATGTGGCTGACAGATGTTAATGAATACAAAAATTCTTTGTGGGTGTAACTTTTCAGAAGTTGTATAGCAAGAGACGAGACCGCAATGTGGCCTGGGCTGATGTGGATGGTGGTTACCTGGCAGCTGCTGCCACAATCACTGATTGTAAGCTGATTTCTTCATATTGAAATATAAAGTGATCATGGCAGAGTAGTAATTTTTGTCCTTTAGCGTGAGTATTTTTCAGCTATACTTACAGTAAGAATAGTAATTTTTGCCCTTTAGCCTGAGTATTTCTCAGCTATACTTACAGTAGGCTTCAATTTCTTTATGCTTGTAACTCTCTAAGGGTTTTGATTCAGGTGCTTTAACCCTCTGAAAGAGGAAACTGTGGCAATAGGAGTGTGGGCACTGGGCCCCGCGCACCCACTGCCTGGGCTGCTCTGCCCTTTCTGAGACCTAACCGTAGAAGGTAAGCTCGTCTGTAAAATGCTGCTGTCAGAAAACCGTCAACCTGACCAAAGCAGTGCTTCCCCCCCCGGCCTCCGTTTGCCCCTAAAGCACAAGTCTGGAGGTGCTGGCTGGTGCACGTGCAGGGCTGGAGGCTCCTCCTGACCAGAGGAGGAGGGAGCCTTATGGCAACCCCAAAACTAACCTGGGAAAGACACATCTGTGGGATTTCTCAACGCGAGGCATTACCCGAGATGCCGAATGCGTGGCACTTCGGCTGTGAAAACGGACTGTTTGGATGGAAATGCTGCTATTGTGTTCTTGGTGTCTCTTGACTGATGGATGTGCTGTTGCCCGTGGCAATGGGCTGGTGATGACATCTGTGGTCTGTAAAGCCCTTTCAGTGGGTCCTTGCTTCCCCACCACCATCAGAGCAAATATCCTAAGAGCAATTTCAGGATGCTTGAGAGAGAAGACAACTCCCATGCATTTCACCTGTTACGTGCTGGCAGAGACAAACTGGGTGTATTTTGTATTTGTAGCTGCAAAAGGGCCAAAAAGAGAAGAAGGGCTGAAAAAGGAAGAAGTTCTTCATCACCCAGTGTAATACTGCAGTTCTCCTTTATGGAGGAAATGTGCTCATCTGCTCAAATTCTGATTTGGTGGGTAAAAGAAGATCCCGAGTCCTGCCTGGTTTTGGACTGCTCCTCTCCGACCTTCAGGAACCAGGGCACCAGGTTGGTAACTCATCCCCGGGCTGCGGTTGCCTTTTGGAGACCTTCAGCTTCTCCTGTGTAGGGAAAATCCAACAGACCCATGGAGGTATCAAGGGGTCGTTCTGCCCACCTCACCCTGCTGTCCCCTGAGCTGCGAGTCTCCATCCCGAGAGAGGAAAATAGCCAGTGACGGCTCCCAGCTCCTTCCCGTGCCCTGCGGAGGTCCGTGACCGACGGCTTCCACCCTCATGGTCATGGCTCGGCCATGTCCTTGGGCAAGGAGACATGGGCACTTCCCCATACTCCTGGTTGCTTGCCCCATCCTGCTCTTTCCCAGTAAGTCCAGGAGGGTCTAAGCCACAGGGCTGTGGGACAAAAGGGTGCCTGAGCTGGGTCAAGAGAAGGGGATGGTGTCCAGGCTGGCTCAGTTTGGAGATGACTCTCTGCAGAACTTGTGACCTGTGGTTTGGGGTTTATTTCTGGGTACTAGGGGTGTGAAAGGAGGCATCTCCAGCGGGGTTGTGGTCGGAAGAGACCTTTTCTGCTCTGCTTTTGTGAAACCGAGGACCTAACTGGCATTTGTCTTTAGATACTAGCGAAACGGGTGGTTTCCCTCGCCTGGAGAAAAGATGTATTGAATTTGGCTGTGCTCAGCTCTTCCCTGAGGCAGGGTCCCCGCTGCCTCTCACTGACAGCGTGGGGGNAAACCAGGCACGTCACCTAGCCACGCGTAGGTGTCTTTCCCCCAGCGATTCGGGTGGAGGCAGCAGTAATTGGGGTGACAACGGCCCCGGCCATCCCCACAGGCAGGAAGGTGGGGGTGGCAGCTGGTATGTGTCTTGCTCACCCATGTGCAATGGGCTCTGCCGTGAAGCCTGGCAGTTCAGGCGTGTCATGGAGGCTGCTGTAAATAGTCATATCTTTACCATTTATGCACTTTATACCCCATTTATTACTCTTGGCGCTTTGCAGAGCCTTATTGCGGTGTGGCTTCTCGAGCTCTGCTGTAGATGGAGGAATTCTTAAATTCCTAATTTTTCACTTGCTGATGAGCCTTGTCCTGCCTCTGCTGCCGGTGCTCTGCAAGGTCCCCATCTTAGTGCAAGGTGGAGGCTTCGCACGCTTCAGACAGGTAATGCTGCTTTTGCAACGCCGAGCCCATTTTGCAGCTCTGGTACTCTCACCTCCTGCCGTGGCACCGCTCATGGCTCTAAAATAGCCTTTGCATGACAGTGTGCACATGGCATAGGAGCCTCCCGACCAAAGGAAAGGTCCCACAGCTGCCAGGACATGCAGGCATGTCATGTGGAAATGGATGCTCAGCTATTTCTGCAGTGGGTGCTTAGTGGTGTTGGGCTACACCAATTCCTGAGCGTGCACACAGCAAAAGAAGCCTCTAAAAAACCCACCTGTACCATTATAACTTTATTTCTAAAAATAACTACGAAGCTGTCAAGGGTAGGCAGGATGTTTCTGTGTCAACACTAGAAAAGTACCAGGGAAGGGACCTCCTGCCTCTTGGGAGGCTACTGTAGGTGGCGGAGGTGAGGATGAGCTCATCTGCTGCAGTTGCAAACTCCATTTCTGAAAGACTTTTTAAGTGAACGCCGGTGGCTGTGGGCAGCTGCAGAAGGCTGAGATCTGCCCCTAAATCCCAGCCGTTCTCCCCAAAACTGACCCAAAGAGGTGCTGTCCCATGGCAAAGCCGAGCCACTCGAGCAGAGAAAGGCTTTCTGAAGTGTGTGAGGACTTCTGCAACACGACTGTTTATGTCCCTCAGGCCAAAACAGGCTAGAGGTAATGGACGCTGTTGAGTGCTGTGCTCGGGATTAGGATGTCACAAGGCTTTGGCAAAGCAAACCTGAACGTTGTGATGCACCTCATGAGGTTGGGGGGCCTTTGGAAAGTAAGGGGACACTTCAGGGAGAGAGGGAGGGAGAGACCCCTGCGAAGCTTCCACCTGTCCCTCACTTCATCCTTCAGAGCAGATTGGGCTGGATGTGTTGGCAAACTGAAGCCTTTATAGTCATACCGCTTCATGCTTCTGCAGCTAAGGAGATCTCCAAGAAAACTTCCAAGACAAGATCACCCTCAGTTAAAGGCAAGTTCTGAAGCTTTCACAGGCTTCGGAAGTGCTGCTAGCACCTCCACTCTGGTGCTGAGAGAGGGGGAGTACCTGCTTGGAGAATTTCCTGTAACCATCAAATGCTAATAGGGGTTTTTTAATATGAAAAACCAAAACCCCACAACTTCCAGAGCTACAGCGTATGAAAGAGGATCAGGACCGTGAGCGTTCTGTACCAACAAGAAATCACTCTCACACAGAGATGGCTGTGTAATACCTTACTGACCACTGCAATAAGGCTGAGCTGGCTGCTGAGAACACCTTTTTGAGTGTTTACATGTAAAGCAAGAGTTCTAGCTCAAACCTTGATCTAATTGGGGGTGTACAAACACCGGGTGCTTTGTGCCTGCCTCGCTCCTGGCATTATTCTCTGCGAACTTTCAAGCTAATAAATCCCCTGTTTAGTAGTGATCCCAGCTGGGTACAAATCTGTGAAGGTAACCTTAAAGGATAAATCCTCTTGAAAATCATGGCAGTAAACAATTCTGAACTATGTAATCCCTTGCCTCCAAGATGTTACTGTAATGTAAGAAACTTCTCCTAGAACTGAAAAGGGACACTAATGAAACTTGCGGAGTCCTGCAAGGCTTGCTGCCTTCTTGGGAATAGCAGATTGCCTATATAATGGTATTGGAAACACTGAATTTGGGTGTGGACATAGCAAAACTGGGAGCAATGGGGTGAAAAGCAATTAAGGGTGGCTTGTTTATTTGGCAGGAGTCGAGGGAGAACAAGAAGCATGGCAAAGTAAAGAGGAGGGGGGATAAAAGGGACAGTTCCCACCTATTTTCTTTATGAGTGTGCTCTCCAGTCTGTGCTTGTACCGGATCCCATAGCAGACCTGAAGCCGGACTGGCTGGTGACTAGGACAAGGGGTCTGGGACCACGTACGAGAGGGACAGCAGGTCTGGGGCTGGGTGCAGGAGAGGACACGGGTCAGGGCCAGCTGCTGGAGGGATGTTTGTGTAACGCGAATAAGCGTGAGACCTGCGAGTGAGCTATGGGCCCCGTCAGCTGGAGAGGAAGAGCAGGATCAGGCCCTTCACATCCTTCGTGTCCCTGTAAGTGCTGCATGTGGGGGTGCGGGTGCCGGTAAAGGTGCTGCTCGCTGGCTGTACGGAGAGTGCCTGCCTGTGCCGGGGTACACGCTCTGTCCCGTTGCTGCCTGGGCTTGGGAATGGGACCCACTTTGGCTTTAGTGGACCAGGACCACTGCCTGGGCTCAGGAAACCCACCTGGTTCAGCTCCCCTTAATGTAAAGCTTGATTATTGAACACTCATGTGATTTATATTCACTTTGAAAGCAATGCCCTATATAAACATATATATTCAGATGGTGTATCCCAGCTCTCAGCTCATTACAAAAATGAGCAATAACATCTGAAAACTTCATTCAAGTTGCTTTTCCTTTTGTACATCTCAGCTGCGCATTGATGGAGCGGGCTCTGGTTTAGATTTTGGGGGTGGGAGAGAAGGCAGCTAGAGATGCTGCAGCACCAACCCGGAGCCCAAGCTAACCCTGGGCTTAGGCAGAGCTGGCAGAGAAGGGGAAGGTAAGAGCCCAGTTGGAGGGGACTAGTTGCGTGTGGAGGGGACTGGGATGGGCGGCCTGTACCTGGGGCCATGGGAGGCAGACTGGGGGGTGTCTTGGGAAGGAGAGCAGCCTTGGGGAAAGAGGCAAAACCACCAAGCAAAAAGCCATCCTCTCAAATTTTCCCTTGTTCCCAAATCCTTATAGACTTTTTTTTTTCCCCACCCTCCAAAAACTGCTCTTCTTTCCCTGACCATCACTAGCCTCTGCAGCTCCTCCACTGACCTCCTGAAATGTCACTGCCTCCCCTCCTGTTCCCCCGCCTTCTTTGACAGCAACTCTCCAGCCTCCCTGCTGGAGACTTCTGATGTACCCTCATCCCCCCAGCACCTCCCTGAGCTCTCCCCGGTGCTGGCTGCCCCCCCACCACCCTAGTCCTTGGGTGTTGTGACAGCAGGTGTCATCCTTTTGAGCTGAAGAGATACTGCAAAGGCACCAACGTGTGGCCAGACTTCACCAGGGCTGTCTCAAGCGGTTAAGTCAGTGGCCCAGAGCTGCTGGCCACTGACGTCCTACCCGAGACATGTCTTCATGCAAATTTTTAGGTCAGCACAAATGCTCACCTTCTCACGGTTGTTCCTTTGCTGCAACTCCAAGGCAAGCAAGACATGAGCTCTCTGCAGGGATGCTGCACTCTCTGCTCCATCCTGATGCTTGTCAGTAAGTCTGGGATGGGACAGGCAGAAAGCAACTTGGGGGATGTAAAAGCTGGGACTGGGATAATGGCTGAGCTGACACAATAAGGGGAAGCAGCTGGTGGTGACCATGAAGTGCTCTCCTGAACCACAGGAGACTAGAAATTTGGGGAGGTGGGGAAGCATCACAACATGGTTCATATAACCACTGCCAAGTATCTGCCAAAGCCACCCCCGAGAAGGCAGTGGTCCAGCTGGACCCAGCACAGCCGTTCACTGTGCTCTTGTTCACTGCTTCTACTGCTGTATCAGTGCTGTATTTTTACCACTGGTAACCTCTGGATGGTCCATGAAGGGTGGTAATGGCAGGACAGCTGTAACTTCAGAAGATCTCTTCTGCTTTCATCTATGTGATGATAACACACATGTGAAAAGGATTTTCCTGGTTTTAGAGGTGGGTTGGAAATCGTGGATTTAACCCTGAATGGGCAATTGCAACAGCTGGCCCAACCCCTGGCTGTGCCCATTCCTGGAAGGGAAGAAAAATTCTTTCTCAGGCTGATTGACTAGAGTTTCTCAGCCCATGCAGCTCCCTGCAAGCCCTGGCGAGGAACAGCCCTTCGCTACCAGACATCGGGTCCCCCATCAAATCCCTCCCCCCCCCCACAAAAAAAAGAAAACCTGCTATGGGTGCAGCAGCTGCATGTCGCTGAGCACCGGCTTCTCTGCGTGGAGCTGCAGCAAAGGGGCGGTGGGGCGAGGTGTGCTGCAAACCCCCGCACGGGGCTGTGCTTGCAGAGGGGACGGGACAGCGGGTCCAGCCCGTGCTCTCGCGCCGTGGGGTGAAGAGCGTCGCTGATCTGCCCCTTCCCCTTCTCTGCAGGGGGAAACCTGGGGGTCCTCGTCGAAATCCATCAGGATTTGGTCAACGGCACCGAGGGTCAGTCTGTGCTCATGCCCATCTCCTACAGATTTGATAGTGCCCCTCAGTTCCTAGTGGCGATGGCCTGGTGGTTCAGTGACAGCCCGGACCCGCTCATCACCTGCTCGCTGCAGAACTGCTCCCTNCAGACCGTCACACCAAACCAGGCACATCAACCTGACCGTGCACACGCAGCGTTCCACCCCTGAGCACCCAGGTGAGTGTAAGTGTAAGGTCAAACCCTGCGCCTGAGCCCGACGAATCCCACAAACAGGCTCTGGAGGGTGGAGAGGAGCCCAGGCTTCTGGACCAGCCTTGCCACCCTGTCCTCCCTTTCTGTCCACCAAGCCTATCTCAGCACTCTTGTCACCTTTCAGGGGGCCCTGGCCAGGGGTGGCGTGTCTGGGGCGACCGGGGTGGGGGGGGTCCTATTCCCATACCTCATCTCGTAAGAAGTAATCTTTGATGCCGAAGGGCTGCGGTCAGTGCAGCTACCAGGGTAGAACCGAGAGCTTTGTTTTACGGGCTGGACGAGGTCAGGGTCCTCTTTGATTTCCCTGAAAATCGGAGGTGATGAGAAGCATCTTACAGCACTGGCGTTCCCAGATGTGCAGGGCAAGGAGCGGAGCTCGGTCTCTCCAGCAGCAGGAGGAGGAGGAGGACCCCGCAAAGGCGGGCAGAGGCATCATGAGCTGCAGGACACCTCCTGGGAAGGTGTCGGTGGTTCATGCTGTGCTCGGGAAGGGACACGGGGCTGCACGCTTGGTCTGGGAGGCACTGCGGGCCCTCAGCTCCTCTGCAGGGGACAGGAGGAAGCTTGGGGGTGGCATTGTACCCCAGCCCGAGATGTTCTGCGGGCACCTGGGCAAGGTAAGAACCCCAGCAGATGCACAGCAGAAAGGAACGTGGGGCGTGCACTTGGGTCTCGGAGCGGGATTCGTCTCCTCATCCGGCAGCAGCGCAGGCAGCTGCTGATGTCGGGCTGACCACGTCGGCCTCAGGCATCCAGCACGAAGCAAGCTCAGCCGCAAACCATGCCCAGCAGCACGCTATCTTTCCTACCGCAGGCACCGAGCTGGGTGGAGGAGGAGGAGCTGCCACTCACATCCCCTGCTATGTCTTTGGAGGCTGCTACTGCTTCATCCTGCTCTTCCTGCAGCTGCTCTTCCACCTCCGATGGCAGAGGGTGAGCACCCAGCTCTCCGGGTGAGGTGCCTTAGGCTCTGGGGTCCCAGGGGAAGGCCGGCAATGCCGGGGATGGAGCTGGCTCCTCCGCGGGGGCCGGGGGCAGCCGGGTTCCGCACCACAGAGGTGATTTCCCTCTGGTGACGCTGCTCCCGGGTGCAGACCCAACGCACGGCCGTGACCCACCGGCCAGCGGTGCCGGAGAGACGCAGCGGATCCGTAGGATGAGGGATGTGATCGGCCCCGCTCTCTTCTGTCGCAGCCGCAGCCCGACGCGTTTGGATAACTTCTACTTTGTGCCCACAGCCAAACTCCTGGGAGGCGTCAACCACGGTGTCCCGCTCCGTCCCAGGACCGAGAGCCGGCAGAGTCGGCTGCAGCACGGAGCAGCTCCGCAGCCACGGCGATGCTGCTTCTTGAAGCTTTTGGGCGCTGCTCGAGAGGAGAGGGCGAATGTTTGCCAGCAGCCGGAGGTGGTACCCCAAGGAAGCGCTGCTGCTCGGGGCAGCACCCTTACAGCGATGTCCGCGGAGGTTAAACATGCTGAACCCTTTCCTGAGCCGCCTTCTCCTTGTGTCACCCGCGCCGCTTTTTGCCTTGCTGGTGGGGTGGCCCCAGGGGCCAGGGGAGGCGGCAGCCATCCTTCTGCAAAGCGAACACGCTTTGTGTCTGCGGCACCTCCGCTCGCTTGGCACGAGCGAACGACGTGCCCGCTGATGAGGCAGAGGCCCGTGGTTTCCCCAGTCTAAAATGGTTTTCCAGTGGCCCCACATGACTAGCGCATCTTTCCTCCGACGGAGGTGATACACGCTTCACCCCGGGGCTGCCCCGCTCGAAGCAGGGCCCCGCGCAGCCCCAAGCAGCAGCAGCAGCAGCAGCAGCAGCAGCCACCCCGGCCTGCCCATGGGCACGCGGCGGAGGGAGCCCGGCCCGCCCCCCCTTCTGTCCCCGCAGAGCAGCGGGACCGGGGTGGGGGTCTCACGCGAGCCCTTCCCACCCCGGAGCGTTCCCCGTGTGCCGGCGATGGCGCGGACGCCTCCGCAGCGGCACTTTGTCTCTCCTCCTCCTCCCCCCGGATCGGCTCCCCAGCCCCGTGAGGGGAAGGTGCCCTCTTTGTCGTCAACCACAGCCCCCTTCCTCCAGCGCGGTGCCGCTCCCTCCACCCAGACACCCCTCTCCCCACTCGACACCCCCTCTCCGGTCAAATCGGCACCCCTTCCTCCACCAGCCTCTTCCCCACAGCTTTGGGCCCTCCCAGACGCCAGGAGAGAGGGGAGATAATTTTCCAAAGCTGCTGGCAAGCCCCAGGTGGGCAAGGCACCTCGGCGCGGGGCCTCCGGGAACCAGAGGCTGCTTTTGTGGGCTGTCGGCCGATCCTTCCCTTCGGCTGCGGGCACCCTTTGGCCTTGTTGATGCGCTGTAAACCGTGCTGGGGTTCCTCCGAGAGCGTCACCGGTCAGAGGAGGTGACCCCATGTCGTTGCAGCCGAGGGGGAGGCTCGTAGCCCCGTCCCCGCTGCCGCCGTGCCCCCCCGGCACTGACCCACGTCCCCCTGTTGCGGCCACAAAGCTGTGGTCGGCTCTGAACGGCGGCCACGGAGATGAAGTGAAAATAGACGGAGGTGGCTGCGCTGCTGCTCCGGCTGCCTCTCGGAGGGGGTGGCTGCGGGCGAGAGGGCCCAGACCCACCGCCTTGCTCCCTCCCTCGCTAACGGGGCACTGGCAGGCAGTAATTTGGGGAGCGGAGCCAGGCACCGAGAGTTGCGGAGAAGCGCGGCTCCGAGGAGCTGGCACGGGGTCACAGGGGGCTGGCGGTGGCTCCCTGGGTCAGAGCTGTCCCCTCGCTCCCAGGTTTGCAGCTCACCCTCCTCCTCCTCCTCCCCAGGCTCGGGTCCCCACGGCTGCAGCAGCAGCAGCTCCCCGGCACAAGCGCTGCCGTGTCTGAGCTACTCCAGGCCCCGCTCGGGGAGAAGCGGGGCTTCCCTGCCTGCAGCCCTGGAGCCTCCTCTCGCCTCTGCCTGCAGCCCTGCCTGCCCACCTGCCTGCCCACCCAGGGAGGGCTTGGGCAGCTCCACTGTCCTGCACGGAACCTGCCCGCCTGGGGATTTGCACCTCTGGCTGGGAGCTTGGCATCAGCCTTTCGCCTGGCCGAGGACCAGCGGCGAGCAGGGCGAGGGAGCGGAGCCCGCTCTCCCCTGGGACCCCAGGGGCCAAGCTGGGCCGGTGTCCGGCCGGGACCCCCCCTCTTCCCCGGGTCCCGCTGCCAGCAGTTGCAGCAGCCCGCGAGCTGCGATTGCAGAGTCACAGGAAGAAAGCCCGGGCTCGCACCCTCGCAAATAAAACACTGCAGCGCGCGGGGACTGAGGAAGAGTCACTGACTTCCTCCCCTGCCGAGGCGACAGCTTGGAGATGCTCGCTAGCAGCCTTGGTGCAGAGCCTGGTGCGTCCCACCCCATGCTGGAGGCGTGACCGGCCGGCCAGAGCGCCCAGTTCAGTTCCTGGCCCCCAGCACCCAGAGGAGATGTCCTCCGCCTGGTGCTGCTGGAGTCTCAGCTCCCTCCTGCTGCTCCTTGGTGAGTCTGGCCTGACCTGGGGGTCCCGGGGAATGGGGTGCGCTGCCCGGAGCAGCCCGGCAGAGGGGTGCCGTGGAGGGTGACGCCAGTGTGGCTGCTTGGCTGGGCGGTGGGGACAGCTCGCCGGTGACCCCCGGGACCCTTGTCCCCACGACACGTGCCATCAGGGACCTGCGCTGGCATCGGCCCCAGGCAGGGTGATGGTGGCAGGGGCCGCTCCGTCCACCGGTGGGTGAGGAGCAGGAGGGGGCTGCGCCTTTGCCTCCCGCTTGCCGACCGAGGGCTGCTTCACGTGTGGATGGAGAGGGGCAAACCCGGCCGTGAAATGGCGCGGCGTGCCGAGGCGTCAAGGGACAAATAACGCTGAGGGTGGCGGGTGTTTGGAGCCCTCCCGCAAGCCCCGGCGAGGCAGAGCCCTTCGCTGCCGGACATCGGGTCCCCCATCAAATCTGCCCCACCCGCCCCCCCAAAAAAAGAAAACCCGCTATGGGTGCAGCAGCTGCATGTCGCTGAGCACCGGCTTCTCTGCGTGGAGCTGCAGCAAAGGGGCGGTGGGGCGAGGTGTGCTGCAAACCCCCGCACGGGGCTGTGCTTGCAGAGGGGACGGGGCAGCGGGTCCAGCCCGTGCTCTCGCGCCGTGGGGTGAAGAGCGTCGCTGATCTGCCCCTTCCCCTTCTCTGCAGGGGGAAACCTGGGGGTCCTCGTCGAAATCCATCAGGATTTGGTCAACGGCACCGAGGGTCAGTCTGTGCTCATGCCCATCTCCTACAGATTTGATAGTGCCCCTCAGTTCCCAGTGGCGATGGCCTGGTGGTTCAGTGACAGCCCGGACCCGCTCATCACCTGCTCGCTGCAGAACTGCTCCCTGGATGCCTGGGGAGCTCCCAGCCACTGCTCTGTGCAATCTTTCCTCCACTCCCTGTACCGTGGCCGCGCTGAGGTCTTCCCTGAGAACGGGTCCCTGCTGCTGTCGGACCTGCGGCTCAGTGACAGCGGAGTTTACCGGGTCACCTTCAGACCGTCACACCGAACCGGGCACATCAACCTGACCGTGCACACGCAGCGTTCCACCCCTGAGCACCCAGGTGAGTGTAAGCGTGAGCGTGCTCGGCACAGACTTCTCCTGTGCTGTCCCAGCCATGTGTACAGGAAGGAGCTGGCGCTGGAAGAGCATTTGTCCCCCTTCTCGAAGGGATGAGCTTCTGTGGTGAAGAGAGGATTCCCAGGGATATCTTATACGGTGCTGTAGGTCTTTTCGTGTTACGAGAGGAAACCCATCCTGGCCCGCGCTGCCAGCTTAATCACAGTATAAGGGCTTCCTGTGCAGCTGCTTCTCCCTGCAGAAAAAAATTTTCTTTTGCCAGCCTTGCGTTTTCCCAGTGTGAATGGCTACAGACAAAAGAGATGGGCTGAGAAACCTAAACACTGGCTTTAGGTCCTGTACTGGAATAAATCCAGTACTCACTGGGGAGAACAGGGCACTCGGGGGTAAATCTGTGGCCACATGGACTAAGAAAAGTACACCAAATTATTGCTATTTCTGCCTGTACAAGAGGTGTATATCACAGGGCAGTCAGTTAAGCTGGCAGCCTCGGTTCCTTTGGCAGGATGGGCTCCTTTTTAAACCTGCCTGCGTCTGGTGTGTTTATTCACACTGCCACGCAGTCCCGATGATGTGCCTCACACCCATCTCTCTTTCTGTGTTTGTCTTTTGCTGTTCCCTGGCCTGGTTTATCAGTCTTCACCGTGAACACAGTGGTTTTGAAGACCTAGCTTTGCATTCAATATATTCCCAGTTGCCTCCCTGGGTTTTGCCTCCTCTGCCGGATCTCTGCTATCTCTCAAGGCAACAAAACAGAGCACGCTTCCTTCGTACCAATGGCTCTTCCACAACTCTGCTGCCACCCTACGTACAAAGTACATGAAATAATTTCCACGGCAGTATCTGGCGTACTTTAGTACAGATTATTGTGTGTAGCACCTGAATGTCTGTGCCTTCTGTGCTATGACTGGCAAGCTTCCCTACCTACTCTGGCAGTTCCGTGCGATGTGCACACGCCTTATACTCTTAAACACACCAAGAATATTTTTTTCTGGGCTGACATCCAAACGCGAGCCTCTGCTCCGCGACACGGGGAAGCTGCCAGCTCTCCCTCTTCATGGCAGTGCAGACAGGGAAGCCTCCGGTGCAGCCTCTGCGCTTCCACGTGCTTTTGGGGGCTGGGAGAAGATGCCCATCGCAAACCCCAGGGACTGGTTCTGAGTCTGAGTCCGAGTCCGAGTCACGGCAACCCCCGCGGCACGGTGTGTGCAGCCCGTGGGGCACGCACGGCGCGGGCAGTCAGTGCGGGAAAGGAAACCCGTTAATACTTGAGCGGTAGATGTGGGTGGGCTTTTTGTGATGCAGTATTTCCTTTGACCTCTGTGTCCATAGTGCTGCTCTCTGATCCTGAGGGGAGTGCTGTGATCGGCGGGAATGCTCTAGAAAACGTGGTGAAACCACTGCAATTACTTGTTTAGAAAGCACTTACACCACCTGTTTTCTTTCAAACAGCAGACCACACGCGTTACTATGTGATTGGAATTTGTTCTTCAGCCTCCCTCCTTCTACTGTTCCTGCTCTTCTGCTGCATATGGCACTGGGGTGAGTGGGTCTGCTCCTGCTTTTTACCCTTCCAGGTTGCATCTTCCAGCTCACCCAGGCATATTCTTGGGTGTTAAAGGCAGTGGAGGGCTCAGGAGTTGCCTGGGTTCCGCTCTTCACACCAAAATTACTCCTTTTGTAAGAGCGTGTCTCAAAGGTGCCACCTCCTACCAGTCATCAGAGTTGCTGAATGCACTGCAAGTTTGTAATGCAGCTTAACGAAGTGGGAGGACAGCACAGGTCTGTTGCAGTGGTTTTCTGGAGAACTCGTACCTTTTGGTGCTGAGACCAGAATCAAGGTACTGCAACAACTCTCATCTGTAAAAGAGGTACAATTTCATGGAAATGCATCCTCTAAGTGTGGCCGTGACTATTCTGTTGTAGTTGCTTTGAAACTCCAGCTGCGGAGAATACCTCGGGGTGTTTCCACTTTAAAATAAGCCAACAAGGTGCATATCTCCACAGCTTCCACCAGCGACATCTTCAAAACCTTCAACCCTGACGATGCCTTGGTCAGGAAACTGATTTTTTTTTTTCTTTTCCCGAGGGGGGAGATTTCACTTGCACTTAGAGAATGTAGTTACAGAAATCTCCATCTTAAAGGCAAAATCCACGTCACACCCTCCCGCCCCTGAGTGAAAGTGCCAGTAGAGGAATCCTGGTTCTCCAGCCGTGGGAGAGAGGAAGGTGCACCCCATCAGTGTGTCTACCAGATAATAAAACTTTTTTTTTTTCCGAGGTGCAGCTCGGCGGCAGCAGAGGAGGAGAATCATTAAACAACAGCAGGTACGGGGAAAATCTGAAAGCTCTTGGGCACAGGAAGCTGGGTAACTGCGAACGACTGGCTGAATAAGATATACTGAGCTGCAAGCATCAGGTGCTGGGTAGAAAATTAGGAAGTTAATTCATTATTGTAAGGCAAGGCTGCAAAGTGCCTGCCGTTTCCCCAGCTACACTGCAGCTGCACACTTCCCCTCCACCTCCCTCCCACTCAGACCCCAAACCAACATGAACCTTACCTGCATGGCTGAGGAGCCTTGGGACAGCTTTGGCCAGCAGCAGCAAGGAAAATGCAGAACGGTTAAATGCAGAGAAATGTGCAGACACTCACCCCTCCCCGCTTCCTAGTCTCATGAATTTATGTTAAAGTACTTCTCCAAGGATCAGTGTGGATGATCTAGGGACTCATCTCACACAGAGTTTTACCTCTCTGCCAACTCCTTGTTGTAGCTCTGAACCCCTCCTGATCCCAACACAACCTCTGGAGAAGGCTCTTTGGTGTTTTCCTTGTCCTTCTCTAGGTCTCAAGGGTGGAGGACTCCCACATGGAAAGAACTGTGATGAGGGACACAGCAACCATTTATGCCAGAATCGGGGACGACTTTGAACAGTCACAGCCGAGACCCACACCAGAGGTTGTGTACACATCCGTAACTTCTTCTGGTCCACCAGGCCTGGACACCGGACTCTACCATCTCCTGGTTTGACTGTAGGAGCTGCCTCAAGCGGGAGCTTTGCAGAAAGTAGTTGTGCCTCAAAGCAAAGAGGACGTTTGTGTCACTGATGCTGCACCCTCGGTGCTCCCCCTCCAGCAGCTCCGCACACTGAGCCTAGGTTGTAAAGGAGTTGGAGTGAGAGAGTACAGAAATGCATTAGTTTGCCTTGAACTGCAGCCTCTCTTGAATTTGGGGGGTGAGCTGGGTTTTGTACTCTCAGGAAGTCCCAAGGAGAAACTAAGACACTCAGTGTAAGAGAAAGATGCCTCAGGCAATGGCAAATCAACAGTTTGTCCGTGGGAAGCTTGCTTCCATAGACTCACCTTAATTTGAAAGGTAGTGGAGAGCATTAAAAGGATTTTAATCATGTGTCCCAGGTTCACTACCAATGGTCTTGTCATATTAAAAGAATATATGAAGATCCTTTGACCTGAAAAGTTGTCTTTATTAAAGTAACTATGCCAAGTAATTGTTGAGCAGACTTTTCCTGCAATGAAATTTGCTTGACCTCGGGATCCCAGGGCAACAGGTTCCTCTGTTGTTTTGTAATGTCCCTCTGAAGCACAAGGAGATGGGGCTTTCTGTACAAGGGATTTGTGCAAATTTCCTCCAAATTGTACACATGGGTGGAAGAAAGCTGAGCCGTGTGATTCTAGTTTAAAATTAAAAGGCCACGTCTCCTCCAGCAGCACCAGCATTTTCAGGCAACTTTAAAATGCAGTGAGGACATGGTGTCAATTTTGTTTCCCTCTGGATTTCATGGAAAGCCAGGTAGTACGTGCCAAACATGGGGCCCCATCACTAATAATAAATGGATGCTATGAAAGGATGAGAGCCCTCGGCATCTCCCAACCGCAGCCGCTGTCGGCACATGCGGTGAGGCCAGGCTGCAGGGCAGGACTCCCTTGGACAGAGCATGGAAACTGCTGCTGCTGCTTCTCACCCTTGTTGGGTGCTCCTCTGTTGGCTGGGATGCTGTTCAAAAGGGAGGATGCTGAAGACGATGTTCAAAGCGCCAAGCACAAGGAGTCTGCTCCCACCGGTGCTGCACCTTCCCTCCTGCCCTCTTGCCTCCAGGCAGGAAGGAAAGAGCACCCAACTCTTCCAGCAGCACTGGAGGGTGCCTCCAACGCTCCTGCCTGCTGTTAGCGAGGGAAGAAACCTTTTTCTGGAGAGAGAGACGTGCAGTGGCACACTCAGCTTTCGCTTTCTTCTCACCTGCATCTCCAGCTGAGTGTCCTTCAGCCCTTCTCCTGGCACCAGGTGGAAGACCTGCCTCGTGGCCTGGCTGCTCTGCTCTCAGAAAGCCGTGCCAGCTTTCATGATGGCAGAGCTTTGCTCCAGAAAACAGAAGTGTCTTGTGCTTCAGTGAAGCCACGCAAGCTGAACGCTTGCATTAGGTAAAGACAGACTTGCTGTGGTTAATGTGAGGCCTTAAGTAGCAGGATAGATGAAAGTCCTAAAAAGGTGTAGAAGTGGCAAAGAAGTACACAGGAAATATGGCTTTCACTCTTCAGGCTAAAGGACATATGGTCACTGCCTTACTGACAGTCCTCTTGGCAGAGCTGGGCGTCTGTCTCAGCCCCGCTACTGAAGGTCTTTGGGAACTCCAACCCTGGGGAGCGTGGAAGGGCAAGGGAGAACGGCTCAGGACCCAGACCTGGTCCTCAACATGCACCAGCAGCCACAGAGCCCATTCAAAGGGTCAGCAGAATAACCTCCTGGTCTCCCCCCACGCCTGGTAGGCCACAAAATAATCTCAGGATTGGAGCAAAATGAAGACCTAGAACTGAATTCACATATCCACTAATCACCCAAAATCACTAATCACCCCGTTACCAACATCCGTGTCTCCCAGAGCAGCCTCTCCCTCCTGGAGAAAACACCTCTGGAGAGCCCAGCCCATGGGCTGTGCCATGGGAACACTCCAGGCTGGCCGCTGCTTCACCAGAAGATAACACCAAGAGGCAGGAGCAAGCCCTGACCCTCTGCAGATCCATGAGTCAGCAGTAAAGCTTTTTAGCTGTTGCAGGGTACGCACAGACCATCCTGTGTCTCCTCTAGCCCTGCGTTGTCCTCTTTGCACAGTGGTACCCAGGTACCAGGTATCTCTCGTACCGTGTGGCGCCAAATGCCTGCAGAGTGAGAAGAAAACTGATTGCCTTGAAGCTGGACACACCATGAGCTGCTGGTTTGGTTTGGATGTCTGTAGCATGGACCTGCACTTCATGGGGGGGATTAAACCTTCCCTGCGAGACTTGGGTCTTGGTGTTACACCAGGAGCTGTCGTGCCCTTACGAGGTGGGCTGATCTCAGTTCAAGTGTTTTCTAGAGCTATAGGAACAAGGTAAGCTTTGACTGACTGTCTTCCCTAACAGTCTGACGTCAGCTAAAGGAAACTTCTGATGCTTTGTGCGCTGCTGACAGGCTGCTGGGAGTCTAAAAATGGGATTTGGGTTAAGCAACCAGTTAGGTGATTGCAACTTCCCTCTTGGAATGAAATTAAACTTCAGCAATCAGACTATGCCTGAGATAGGCTGAAAACAGCAGAAAGCGAAGTTTTGCTAACTTCCAGAGTTTTGCTTTATCCTTCTGCTTTTTGGTAAAGTTGGGAGGTAGAGGGGAAGAGGAACCAAGTATCAGTTTGACACAGACCAGCTGCTGTGGTTCTATGCAAAAATATATAGGCGTGTAATGGGCCAGAGAGATAACAGAGCACAGCCTGGGAGATTACCCTGCTGCCGAGCTGTTGTGCCAAGTTGGCAGGTCAGTTTAGTATGGATTTTATACTGGGCCTGGAAAATGGATCTTTCTAGCAAAATTTGCCTGCTGTGCTGGCGTGTTTGTGTGTATGAAGCGCTTGCTGTACAAGGCGTAACGCTGAGCAGGCTGCTGATGTGGGGCTTGATTAGTCGTAGCATGAAGGCATAATGTGATTCTTGTGGTTTTACCGACCCCGCTCAGCCTTGTTAGAGCCACTTCTGTGAACGACCCTTTTCGATGGGTGAAATCTGCTGTCTTTTTAGGTTTCCTCCTCACTGATAACTGGCATCAGCGTTTGAAAGACACCTCTCTGGGGCTGGAGTCATTGGCGTAGAGGGTGAGGAGCTCTGGCCTGGCAGGAAGGAGCCATGCGACGGGGCTGGCTCCTCTCTGGCCGGGTGAGCTGGCGCTGGTGTGGAGAGGAAGGGAGCAGAGAAGTCTGAATGAGCTCATTTAGAGTCAAAGGGCAATTGCAGCAGCTTCCTGGACATTTCACTGAAGAGCTGCAATTTTCATTTTTGCTTTAACACGCCCATAGGAAGACTGAGCTTACTTTCTTTCTGGAAACTCACATGCTTTTTTTCCCCTCTTGTTTTGAGCTAAAATTCAATTTCTGCCATGCTCAGCGTGTCTCAGGCATGATTAGCGGGAAGGCTGTCTTTTGGCTGGGCTGGAGGTCCAGGCTTTGGAGCGATGGGTTTAACAGGAACTTGAGCGCCTGATTCTGGAAGTGAGGTACCGCTTGCACTCAATTTTTGTCAGTTGTGGAACGTGCCTGTCATTTGCCAAATGTGTCAGCCAGGAAGAAAAGGCTCTTCCATTACATGCCTGCTCTGGTGCTCCCAAGCTTTGGTATATTCACCATAGCCCATGCATCCCTGCCACCAGCGGCTGCTCTTCCCATCAGACAGCTGATCCATGCACTCCCAGAGAGAGGCAAGGGGCTGCTGGTGGCTGGCAAGATGCTGCGTTAGCACTAATTACACGGTTTTGCCTAGACCTGTCCTCGATGCTGGCCGATATGCTAACGGGATAACCGCATTTGTGGCATCGTGCTGTTGAAACTCTGCAGTCCTTTGGTAGACCTCAAGTCTAGCCTGGGGGAGGAGAAAGCAGGCCCTACGCTCATCTCGTGCAGCTGAGCAGCTGTGAAGTCCTCGCAGCAAGCCCACAGCTCCTCTTGCAGTCCCAGAGACTGAGCGCCCGCAAGGTTGCAGCCAGGGTCTCGCCTCTGCTGGAGGGAGAGCATTGCATGCAAAACAGAGAGGAAACTGCAGAAATTAATGGAGAAGAAAAAATAAAAGTGGGAAGACACAAGGCTGGCCACATTTGCTCCACAATGCCCTTCGTGCTTCCTTGTTTCAACCTTCTCCTCGCAACCTCTTTGCTCACCCTGAGCTCCCACCACAGAAGATATTTGGTCTTCGCCTACGCTGTGTCTCCTGTCCCTGTCTCTAACCCATGTCACAGCTGTATCAGCTGCCTTCACCTTTTCATTTCCTTCTCTGAGCAGTTTCTTTGCAGGGTTTTGCCCCCAGGCCCTTAGTTGCTTGCTCTTTGAAACTCTCAAAGGCCAGTGTGGCTTTCCTTGTGGCTGCAAATGGCTCGGTGCTTGCAGAGCTCAGGTGCTCGCTGGCTGCATCTCAGAGCAAGCTTCCTCCCACTGGATACGAGTAGCCTTGTATTTTAAAGTCTTCAGGTGGCTCACTGGTCCTCTCAACGGCCTTGCTGCTCATCATAATTCATTCTTCCACGTTTAAATCCATCCTTGGCCCATGTGGCTGAATACCCCATCCTTTGAGACTGCTGCTGAATGGGTGGGGAACCTGGTGACAAAGGACATGGCCAAGGCACCCAATGCCTTCTTCACCTTGGTTTTTACCAGTAAGACTGGCCTTCAGCAATCCCAGGGCCTGGAGAACGTCCACAGCGAGAAGGACTCCCTCAGTGGGAGAGGATCAGCTTAAGCAGCACTTAAGCAAACTGGACGTGCCAATGGGCCCTGAGAGGGTGCACCCACGAGTCCTGAGGGAGCTGGCTGACAGCATTGCGAGACCACTCTTGATAATCTTTGAAAGGCTGTGGCAACTAGAAGAGGTTTCTGAAGACTGGAGGAGAGCTCTTATCTTCAGAAAAGGGCAAGAAGGAGGACCCAGGGCAGTCAGCTGCATCTCAGTCCCCGGGCAGGTGATGGAGCAGCTAATCCTGGGAACCATTTCCTAGCACATGAATGACAAGAAGGTGATCAGGAGTCAGCATAGATTTATGAATGAGAAATCCTGCTTAACCAACCTGAGAGCCTTCTGCACTGAGCTGACTGCCTTGGTGGACAAGGGGAGAGCAGTGGGTGTTGTCTACCTTGACTTTAGTAAGGTTTTTGATACCATCTCCCACAGCATCCTCACAGAGAAGCTGACAAAGTATAAGTGAGATAAGTGGATTTATCAGTTTCGTGGGCTGAAAACTGGCTGAACTGGACCCAGACACGGTCCTGGGCAACCTGCTATAGGTGACCCCACATAAGCAGGGGCTTGGACTAGTTCATCTCCAGAGGCACCTGCCAACCTCAGCTATTCTGTCATTCTGGGATCTGGCCACGCTGTTTGTTTAGAGGGAAAAAGTGGTACAGTTGTCCTTTGGACAGGGTTTGCTTGCATATAATGGCTACCTGAGCGGATTTAAAGTGGTGAACGTGGCACAGTCACGATTACAGTTGTCTGCCAAGGCTTCAAGCTGTGCTTTGCATGTGAGCAGGCTCGAAGAACTCGCTGTCCCCTGGTTTCCCAGAGCTGGGTCTCCAGATGACATGTTCTTCACTGGGATTGATGGGGTGAATCAGACTCCTTTTTGCTGATTGCTTTTATTTTTTTCTCTCATTTAATCCTAGGCAGGGAATTTCAGGACACACACTCCCCCCCCAATACGCAAAGCTCTGCACAGACACCTCCACTGAGCACCCACATGAATATGGGTGATGGCCAGGAGCACACTGGCCACAGCAAAGCCCTCTCCTTGCCCCGACTGCCCCAGCATGCTACTGTTCAGATCAGTAGTTTTGTGGGCAGGACCCATGAGTCTTTCCCCCTTGCCCTTGACTGTAGGGGGGGGTGGCAGTTTGTCTCCTCCAGCCTGGGGACTGCGGAAGGGGGTGAGCAGCCATTAGCTGATTCGTGCACGTGCTTGCTGCATCCCAGGCTTGGTCCTGCTGGGGGTAGAGGGGTCGCCGACTGCTGTCTGCAACAGGGATGCTGAGGTTGATCACAAAACGCAATTTACGTTTTCATCCGCACACTTCTGATTTTTAGCAGAGACCGACAACTGTCCGTTCATGACTTTGGGGCTGCAGCAGCGTGGGAGTGAGAAGAGAGAAGGACGTGGGGTTGCGCTTTTGGACAGCCTGTGGCATGAGTTACATGTCTGCTGAGGTTGCCTGCTCTTCTTTTCTCCCTCCAACCGCAGTAAGCTGCGCTGGCCTGAAGCGGCAGGTGTGCAAACTCTTCTGCACAGCCAATATTTGCAGCTTTGTGCTGCTGTATTTGCTGTTTGGTCTCTCCCAGCCCCTCGAAAGACGCGGGGTGCAGCACAAGTGCCAGAAAAGCTTTTAAAATACTTGTGAAAGGAGTAGAGCACTAGCAGAAACCTGCCTCAGTTTTTCATTTAGTTTATCTAAAATTAAGTGGAGAATATGTTTTTAAAGTTTCCTTCCAGCAACCTGAAAGGATTAATGTGGCCAGAGTGGCCTGACTGACAAAAATTACTCTCTGGAGCAGTTAAATGAAGAGGTGGAGATGGATGATGGGGACATGGTGGGAGTGGCGAGTGGGCAACCCTCATCTATGGCAGCTCATCCTTCCTGCAGGCAAATGAAATATCTGCCTGGAGAGCAAAAGCTTCACACTTCAGTGTCTTTCTGAAGACACCTTCGGGTGAATGCTCACCCCAAACATTGCTGTTGCACATTGATGCATCCATTGTAGCTGCCAAGGGCTACCCAAGAAACGTGCTGCTCCAGGGAGGGAATGTCCCTGGGGAAAGGACAGAGCTGTTATTCATTTTCACAAATTGTATTCCTGCTCGTGTCTTGTGCCTGTGCCTTTGCACAGCTTTCGGTTGCTTTTAGCTTCTCAGACATCCCAAGCCTGCGTAATGCATGCAGAATGCAGCAGCCCTTCGCTGCAAAGCCAAAATGCCAATGGACATGTGATACGACCCCGCAAACACCCAGCCCTGCACTGAGGAACCAAGTGGACGGGAACAGAGAACCTGCACTCTGCTGGGCATGCGGAGAAAGAGAAGTTAAATTAAAAATGAAAATGCATAGCTGGCCACAAAACAATGTGGAAGGCAGAATCTGAGTGAGAGCAGCCTCCCTGTTAACACACACACAAAAAAACCCAAACAATGCAAAAAGTCTTGCTTGGCACACAGTTTGTACCGAGCTAGTTGTGAGCTCCACTTGTCTTAAAGGTCATTGTCCTTCCTGTCCAAAAATGTCTGTCCTGCCCACTGGGGCTAAGCAGCCTGGACAGGGTTTAGGAAACTACTGAAATCAGCAGATGTGACAGATTACAGCGTGAGGAGCATCAAAACTTAGAGCTGGTGTGCGAGGTGCGGCTGGGTTTCACGGTGGCCGAGGTGAAGGAAATGAGAAACAACTGAACTTCTCAGATAACCACGGGGAGCACTGGGGACCTCTTGGGGATCAGACTTGCAAGGGCGGTATTGCCTAGGTAAAACCAAATTGGCAATACCGGCTAAAGCTCAGATTGTCTAGGTAATGGTGTCAGGAATACTAGATTTGCAGATGGATGTAGCAAAATGAGGACCAATGAGGAAAAGTAATTACAGGCAGATTTATTTAGAAGGAGACAGGCAGGGAAAGAAAGGGTCAAGAAATAGGAAAAGGGATGGCAAGGTCAGCATCGGGCTGACCGTGGCCTATGGGTCGGACGTGCTTTGGCAGGCGGGAGGTGCAGGCTGGGTCCTTTCCCTGGCTGGCGGGGAACACGCAGATGGGGCCAATGGAGCCGACAGGTATCACTGTGTTGGGGCTCTGGATCCGATGACGTTTGCATCCACCCACCTTTTCCTAATGCTTTACACACAGCTGTCCTGTCCCACCATCCATCTCGCTTGGCGTTTGGTGGTCCATGGGAGTCAGATGGGGCCAGCCGTGCTGGGCAGGGCCAGAAAGATTTCCCCAAAACTCTGGGGCAGAGCTCAAACCTTCCCAAGTCTCTCATCCCCCTGTTCTTCAGGCTAGAGCATGAAACTCGGTCCCCAGGTGGTCTTCTGATCCCAGGAGCGTCTCTCCCCTAAACTGAAATTCCCTTTGCAAAAAGCTTGTGGGACATGGATGATCGATCCCAGTCCAAATCTGCCTTGGTGGAGGAAAAAGTTGCTCTCAGTGGGACAAGTTTTTTCAGCGCCCGCCTGAGCTCCCGGCCACTGCTAGAAACAGGCTGGAGGATGAGTTCAACCTCTGCTCTGCTCAGGGAGCTCGGCCCCTCTCCCAGGGAGAGGATGGAAGATGATTGAGCTGTAAGAAAGAGATGGGATGAATTTTCTGGCCTCAGGGCATGGCAGTGATCTGGGACATCGCCTGTAATTGATGCTGCTGCAAGAATTGAAACAGGAAACCTGTCCTAGAAGTGGAGTTTGGTGTGGGTTATTCTCTCTGCTCTGCCTTGGCTTTCTGGCTTGGCCCTGCTTCTTGCAACGGGGCCACTGCCTGCGTGCATTGCAGCTCTGCCCATCTGCCCCTTCAGCATGCCCCTCAACCCTGCGCTGGCAGAAAAGCCGTCCGGGGCCTGAGCACCTGGAACTGCTGCTCCCAGCTGCGGTGCAAAGAGTGATCAGGCAGCTCTGCCTTCCCGTGCTGCCCGCTCACAGCACCGGGGAGCGGCCGGCATTGGAGAGCACAAGGACAAGAGCAGGGAGCTGCCGACTGCCACCGGGAAGGGTCCCCCGGCAGAGAGGCAGGGGAGGAGGCAGCAAGGAAGGAGAGGAGCAATCGGCAGGAAAACGGTGAGGCTGGAGCCAGTCTAGGCTGGGAGTATCCGCGGCAGTGCCCTCGTGAGCATTGGGAATCCAGTCCTGAAGACTGGGAAAACTCCTCACACGGTACAGCCTGACCTGTTCATCTGGTCACGGAGTGGACTTTGAAGGGGCTATTTTAAAAGCATGGCAATTTTTGAGCTGTTTTTCCTTGACAGATGCTGATGTGCCGTCCCGTGGAGCTGCTGGGGACCAGCTGGGTGCTCCTTGCAGGTAAATCGTCCCCAGGCTGGGCCAGGTACCGATGTTGTCCCGTGGGCTCCGGGCCAGATCCTTGCCTTTTGCAAACCCACGGAGAGCCTGAGGCTTCAGGGGAGCATTTGTGCATGGGCATCTCGGGTCCATATAGGTTAGACTTTTTAGATGGGGCAAAATGCTTAACCTGAAAGGGAAGGGTGTCTCTGCATTGCTGTCCAAAGACAGAGGAGGTAGAAGCAGCTCAAGAGCTAGGCACGGTGCCAAGACTAAAAGTCTACTGCAGATGGATTTATACTGGGACTGATATATGTAATAACACAAAATTTATTGCAGTTATGCTCATGTGAGCAAACTCGCTGTCTTCCTTATATATGCACTGGCTGCCCTGAAGCACAAATGTACAAAGATTTTCAGGGTGAGCATCTAAAACGGAAAAGAAACCCACTACAACATACCCAGATTTTCAGATGTCATGGTGTTTGAGAGTCTATAGGATGAGCTTTGGATATTGCAGTTGTAAAAATGCCTGTGATGAAGTATTTTCCCTCATCTGCTGCTAGCAGTACCACATGTTCTGTATAAATAGTGTTTTCCTAGAGCAGGGGGATTTTCAGTCGTAAGATTGCTTCTTCTCCCCGCACATCTTACAGTTTTGGGGGCATGAGGCACAAAAATAAAAACCAATAGCTGTTTCTCAAGGTTATGAGAGTGAGAAATGAAAACCACCAGATGAGCTTGATTTACTGGGACGGTTACACCTATTTTCTTTCCCACCTGTGCTGCAAAACTACTAAGAGATCTCACCGGTCAGAGCACAAAGGGTGCGTTTCAGGATTGTTTGCAGTGACAGCAGGCAGCAGTGTAAATGCACATGAATATCTGCTTATCGGGGCAGGAACCAAGACACGGTGGAGAGAGAGAAGAGTAAAGCAACCTGTGCACCTGGTGGGTCTGTGCCGGGAACAGCCAGCCGCCCGAGGCACGCACGTCCTGCCTGCCCAGCACCCCTCTGCCTCGCCGCAGGCAGCCAGGTATTCAGGACCACCGACGCTGGAAACGTGTTTTCACGACATCTCTTTTTGTCGGGAAGCGCGGCTGCGGTTGCTCGGTGGTGGGTGTCTGGGGACAGGCTGGGATTGCTGCCACCGGTCCCCGTCTCGGCAAGTCTCAGACCTGGCGCTCCCATGCAAGGGCTAGACTGGCAGCTTTGACAAGGGGAAGGGGCCCTTCAGCAGAAATCCTGGTGCCTCCTTCAGAGCAGCCTCTTAGGAGTACCAGGATCACCACTGGTAACTAACTGGCCTTCTGCCTGGGTAGATAAATACCCTTTCTTTCATTTCCTCTGCCTAGGGCTGGCACCTTCCTTTAAAACCTTTAACCTCACCCTTTTTTTTTAATGAATCCACTTTACAAGATAGAACTGTAGTAGTGATTTCTGCCTGGCTTCCTAGAAACCTCTTTTTTTGAGGTGGGGGCAGGAGCTGGGAGCTGTGACCTACCCACAGCAGCTCCTCATGAAGTCCTCAAGCGCCTGTTAGAGCCCAAGTCATGACAAGCCCAGAAATTGCCATGGGGTTTGGGGGCACAGCTGCGTCCCCCTCTGCTGGGAGCGTGCGGACACTTTCAGCCCCAAACAAGACCAGGAATTGGGAATGAGTCATGGAAATTAGGTCAGAATTAGAAACTCTTGCCTGGGAGTAAGAGTCACCCAAATGTCACGTACAAAGAATCTCCCAAGCATGCAGCCAAACATCCCCAAAAACATCATGTGCTATATTTAGGCACCTACATCACATCCAGCAGTAATGTCTCCCTTGCCTGGCAGCAAATGTGTGTCCTTGGCACAGAAGGTATCAAAGCCTGTCCCAAGCTATGCTGACTTGCTGCGTCTCCCCAGCTCATCTTCTCTCCCCCCTGCCATCCAGGGCTGCTGGTGCCTTTGCAACAGGCTGCAGAAGGGATAGAAAAAGTCGCCGCTGTGGGGTCCTCGGTGCTGCTTCCTGGGCCGGATAACGTCACGCACGTCTACTCCACACGGTGGGAACACCTCAATGGCACCAGCTCCCACACCATCCTGCAGTACTACGGGGGATCTCACGACCCAGCCATCCGCGCGCCCTACGCAGGACGAGCCGTTTTCCATCCAAGCAATGGATCTCTCTTGCTGGAGGACGTCCAGGAAAGCGACAGTGGCATCTACAAAGTGACTGTCAACGTGGGAGACAGGGAGAGCCTGAAAATCCTGCTGGAAGTCCTCAGTAAGTGGTGGGCATGGGAGGGAGGAGCAGGTTGATGGATGCAAGCAGAGCAGTGGCATTATTTGACTGTATATGGACCATCAGCCAGGTGAAGGGATTTGGAGTAGGGGTTTGAGCTAAATATAATGGGCCAATCATGAGTTTGTTTGAACCTGCCATGCACAGAGGCATCACCAGGGAGACTTTGGGAAGAGGTTCCCAACTGGTCCCAGTACAGAAGATCTGGTGGTGCTGCCCAAGGAGACTTTCTAGGGTGCCTGACTGTGACAGAGGGCTGGGCTCCATCCTGGAAAGGCAATTGCCTCCCTTGTTTTCTACTCTCAGTGCGGGGATGGAGGGACTGGTAGGATGCTGTGTATCCGCTGCCACCTGCAGAGAGTACCTCTGGCACTTTTACAAGGATAGACCAGGCAGAGCCAAAGGAGCTAAGCCCAGCAGGGTGGGCTTTATGGACAAGCCAGAAAAAAAAAAATCTCCCCCTCAGACCCTACTGACTGATAGCCTGCTTGCAATTTGCCGGCACCAGCCGCTGCTGCACTGATAAGAGCACACTTTAAATAGAAGTTCCTCCTCAATATCACTCTCAGCAATTCCCTTCATTTGCTCTGGTGTTACCCTTTCTCTGCTATAATAATGTCGCTGCCATAATGCTACCGCAGCCCTTCACTCCCCATTTCTCCTTTCCACACTTATAAACCTGAATGGGATCTGCATCCTTTTCCTCTTTTTTCTCATTTCCTGACATATTTTAAAATGCCCTGTACTTACCCAAATGCAATAAAAGCAATGACTCAGATAGAAAAAAAAAAGCCCAAACTCAGAAAGCACAGCAGCCCTATGCAGCACAGGACTTTCCAAGGGAAAGGCACCTGCGATTGCACTGTTGCAGACTCAAGGACACTGCGGTGAAAATTGCAGCCCAGATCCCCATCACGGATGCTCCAGGTCATGTCTGAGAGAAGTGCTGGTGTTTCTGTCCCCTTTCCAGAGCCCGTGTCTCGCCCTCGGCTCTGGAGTAGTGCTCTGGTGGCCCAGGCCACCGGCGAGGTGTTCTGTGACACGGCGGAGGGCAGGGTGGACACCATCACCTGGAAGAAGGATGGGCGGCCCCTTCCCCCAGACAGAGGTTTCCACCTCTCCGACAGCTTCAGCGTTTTGTACCTGAGGTCAGCAAAGAAGTCGGACTGCGGCTCCTACTCCTGCAATGCCAGCAATCGCATAAGCTGGCAGGAATCCTCCCTGAACGTCACTGTTGCAGGTGATCGCTGCTGGGGATTTCACATCCCACCACTCTTCCTTCTCTCCTCCCTTCCCTGGGGATCCCTGAGTGGTTTCATCCCATCCCATCCCATCCCTCTGCCTCCATCCCCCAAGGTCTGGCCGCCCTCTCATGAGGTTGTGGCCCATGTGCTGTTGGCAGGAGCAACCCATCATAGGATGATCAGCAGCAATTCCCAGTCTCTGATCCCACCAAGGCACAGTCCTTAGCGGGATAGGTGGCGGGAGATTGGCTGTTCTCACTTGGAGAAGGTCCCAAATGATGGCCCTTGGCCAAGGTGATGGTGAGCAGGGCATGGCCAGGGGGGTGGTGGATGGGAAGCCCATGAGCAGCATGCGTCCCAGGTTGGACATTTCATGGACCACAGCCTGCAGCAGAAAGCACTGATTTGGCCACTAGCTGGCAAATAAATTGAATCTGTCCTGGTGATGGAGGAGCCCCATGGCCCACCAGAGCCATCCATGCTGGTCCTCGGGGCTTTTTTTTTTCCAGGTCTCTCACCTCCCTTGCAGGACGTGCTGAGGACTGCGGTGGTTGCTGTGGTCTTTGCTGCTGTCTCAGGATGGGGATTAATTTTTCCCATCTGCCAGTCTGAAAAGCTAAGAATAAGTGAGTCTGCAGTGGGGGGGCTGCCAAACACTCATTTCTTTCATCTGGTGGGGGAGAGTGAGGAGCGTTGCTGTGGGTAGAGCTGGTAACCAGCTACTTCCCTTTCCAGCTGTCTAAGTATCTTGCCTTCATGTCATCTGGCAGGTCTTTATAAGAGTGAGGAAACTTTCCTTGGCAATTTTTTTTAATGGTGAAAACTGATTTTACTCTGTTTTCAAGCTACGTTAGATCCTGGTACTTCCCAGACATTTTTGTTCCAGAGAGTTGAGGTGATTGATTGACACCTTTATAGAAAAAAAATGTTTTTCGGGAGCATTTATTTTATTACAAGGCTCCATATGTAAGAGAGTATGTTTAATAACACACTGTACCAGGGGGCACAGAGCCCTTTCCAGCTACCCACACTAAAAGTGGGTCAAACCCACCGGGCCCTGGCCAGGGATACCCCACAGCATCCCGGCTGGGAACAGGCTGCATCCCACCCTGAGAAAGGGGTGGGGGCTGGCGCAGGACATCAGGGGGGTTCACGGCAGTCACCCCACGCTGCTCTGGGTGTCTAGGAGGGGAGCTGTGGAGGTGGCTCAGCGCCTACACCTGCGGGCTGGTGTGCATCGCCTCCATCCTGGCAGGCACCGCCGGGATCCTCTGGATGCGAGAGGAAGGTAGGAGGTGGCTGCGGGGTGGTTTGGGGTGGGGGGTGGTGCTGTGCAGACCCCACTCCTTTCCCCTGTGCAGGGTGTAGCACGGAAAAGCAATCCTTGCTATGCAAACCATCTGGGGTGAAGACCTCAAGGGAGATGTAGCATCCCATGGGGGTCAGAGAGGAAAGCAGTGCTCCGGAGAGGAAGGGTCACGCAGCTAAACATGTGGGGCTAGACCCAGCCGGAGTGACACGTGTCTTCCCCATGTGTAATCTCAGCTAGTCACGGGGGGCCTGGACCACCGTATGGATTACAGACCCTTCTATACAATCAATACAGTTATTCCCCTTTATCCAGAGCCCTTCCCCAGAGTTAATTGCAGAAGGGCAGTTAAAATGATCAAGGGATGGAGAGGCTGCTTGCAAGGACAGGTTGAAAAGGCTGGGAGTCAGGAGAGGGTGGAAAAGGGATATGATGGAGGGTTACAAAATGATGAAAGGGGTAGACAAATGCAAGAACTGGTACTCTACCTTGTCCTGTTTTCTTTCAGGCCCTTCTATTGCGATCATACTGCCAGAGATCGCCCTTACATATGTGATGGTGGTAACCTTCCTGGTCTCTGCCACCGTGACCTTCCAGCCTACAAAGATCATCCAGCTGAAAAGCAAAACAGGTGAGCTGTTTTACCAAGGATGGCAGGGAGGGAGATAAAACTGGTCCACGGGGTTTTTGTTTTGCCCCAGATCTCCTCCTTAACTTTTTTAAATGAAAACTTTATTTCTACTTCTGTGCTAACTCAGGCTGGTGGATTCCCCACCGGACGACGGGTGAGGGCAGACCCCCGTCCGCGTCTCCTAACACATATTAACATCACTTTGTCATCTTTCCCGCCGCCAGCGCAGCGCATGATGGGCTACGCTGCTCCCGGAGGAGTGGTTTTGGTGGTGCTGACGACCAGCTTCCTCATAAAGAACATCCACCATCGCCATGGTGAGAGGGGATGCTCCAGGGACCACCCCAAGGATTTGTCACACCAAGGCTAAAACTTGTCCATGATATTTAACCCAGATATCCCTTCAACTCAGCCGTTCGGAGTTAGCCCTGCTCCAAAAAAAAAAAAAATCCAGCAAATTGGGGTTTTCAAGGCAGTGAAATCTTTGCAAAAGCAGAACTAGTATTCATCCCCCACCTCCCTCTTTTTTCCTTTGTGTGTGCGTGCACGTTTTCATGGTGGCAATTTGCCTTTCTCCTTTTTCTGCTTTGGACGGTGTTTTATGCTGGCTCCTGGTTGGTTTGACCACAGAAGAAGGATGCACGGAGTTCGTGGACATGACCGCCCTCACGGTCAGCACGGCGGCCGTGTCGGCCCTCCCGCTCCTCACCATCTTCCTCTGCTGTAAGTATCCCTGCTCCTTCATTTCCCTGCCCCTCCAAGTGCCTTATATTTAGTGAGCTGGTTTCCCTCTGTCCCCACACAATCAAGCAGCCGTGTGAATTATTTAAAAATTATTTGTTTGGCTCTTGTGAAGACCCCAAGCCCTCTCCATTGACTGTTTCCCTTCCCCGGTGAGCCCCAGACACCATCCCCCGAGTACAACATCTCGTACTGTGCGTTCGGTGCCTCTCATACACTTTCTCCTGATGCCTGGGAACAGATTTGTCCTTTCGCAGATCACACGACTCAGGGGTGGCTGAAGGACCGTCACTCCAGTTGGGCGGACAGGGAGAGGTACATCCCCTATTGCCTTTTTCCGTGTAAATTCATACCATCTTGAAGGGAAAGGAGTGGGATATGGAAACTACTGTGTGCCTTGTTTTAAGCCCTAGACCCCAAGAAAGATGCAGTCCAGCGCTGCCCTCCCAGCACCTGATTTCACCCTGGTTTCAGTGGGTAGCTCTCGGGGAGGTCCGCATCCAGCAAAGAGCTTGAGTGCCTGCTCAAATCCCCCCACAAATTTCTCCCTCGTGGCCTCAGCCTGAAGCCCTTAAGCCCAAATTAACCTGCTGGTTTCACGCCAGCACTTTGGATTTCAGCCATGCTGTGGGTGCATTTGGGCTTAGCCAACCTGCGCGCCCTGCAGGAAGGCCCCCGGGGCATCACAACCTCATGTGCCTTGGCCAGCTTCAATTTGCTTTGGCCAAAACCATCCTGATATACAGAGGAACGAGTATCACAACCACAGCCATTTGTAGGGTCTTGATGATGGGTCTTTGGGCCGTGCAAGGGTGGATGTGGAGACAGGCCACCGCAGCCCTGGGCTCTGCCTGGTGCTCGGGGCAGGGCTGGATGGGCACACCAGAGCCCCTGACTCTGGCGATGCTCAGCACGTCCCAACCTCCTCTTCCTTCCAGGTCCTTTGAAATGTCTCAGCCCAGCAGCAAGGATGCTGTTTCCACCCATTAGAGGTCGGTTGGGGTGTTTCTCGTTTGGCTGAGTCAATGCAATCTTTCTCCCAGGTTTAACGGGTTCATGGTTCTCGGTTTCAGTGAGTTTGAGCCTCTGCAATATCGCTAATAAACGGCAATGAAATGAACTCATTTCTGCCGTTTTGGGGTTTCTTTTAACATGGAATCGGGGGAGGCCAAATGCACATTTTTCCCTTTCTTTCTCTTGAAAACCAGGCCCTAAAGCAGAGAAGTGCCTTTAGAAATAGTTGCAGGAGTCTCTCTTACTAGTTTATCACCCCACCCTTTCCCACTGCCATGCTTGACTTCTCGGTCCCCGGTGCAGATGCTTTCAGGGTGCAGGGGGGGGTGGGGATG
>VYZV01020638.1:58387-71151 GCA_013401275.1 Pandion haliaetus
CCCAAATCCCTAAAGGAGCTTCCCACCCCTCTCCAGCAGCAGGGAGGACTCGCTGCCTTGCTTGTGAAAGGCTTCCTCAGCAGCCTGAAAGAGCTTTTTAGCGCTAGGGAGCTTCCCGTCCACACAACGCTTTTTTGTTCTGGAACGCGGTGCCTTGGCAATACCGTATCTCCAACTCGCATAATAAGCTCTTTTTTTCCACAGCTGAAAAACAGCTGGCGCACATCCCATTCCTGTAAAAGGCTGGATGAGAGTCTGCGGTGCCCTGGGAATGGTTCCCAAATGCCGCACCCATGCCTTGTAATCATGATCCTAAAATATTCCTTAAAAAGACCTATTTGTAAAACTCCAGCCTGCCGCAGCATGATTCTGTTTCAGCTTTTCCATGTGGACTTTGTGAAACCGAAATATAATACAGCATAGCAACAATGCTAGAGACCAAGGGGAAAACACGATAGCCTTAAGTATGTGTGTCTTCACAAGTCCAATTCCTCTCCCTGCTCATGTAAGATTCTGTGAAAACTTCTGAAAATATCTGCCCCTTCCCAAAAGTGTTGGTTTGTATTTAAAACCGCCTCTCAGACTGCAAGGCTCTTACCCATTTCCCGAGGCCCATATCTGAGACGTCCTGGTCTGCTGGTGGAGGGGTTAATTTTTCAGGAGAGCAGCAGCACTTTGAACAGGAGGTGCAGTACGTGCCCTCCTTCCAGAAACACCTTCTATTCCGTCTCCTGGGATAAGCCTTATCCCCTCTCCGCAGGCGCAGGGAGAGACTGTCGTACCCAGCTGCACTGGGTGGGAAGAAGGTCACTTCCGCACCTATTTGGATCTGCTTGGATAAAGGAAATCCTCCATCTCTAAAGAACATAAATGCTTTTTCCACAGCGATTGTTCTTGTATCCTTAAACCAGCCCTGTAAGCTGTAAAACAAAACACGGTTCTCATTTTGCTGGAAAAAGCCACAAGCAGTTCTTGCCTACACCTCGGAGAGCAAGAGGATACCAGAGAGAACGGCCCAAAAAGAGGCTAATTTAGCACCACAACCCTCACAGCTCAAACCCTCACAGCTCAAACCCTCCTCCAGAATCTCAGGCATTTTGCAGAGGGAAAGAAGACACAGTCTCCTGCTTCTTCCCCACTTCTAATTAGACCCGTTGGTTAATGAGTGAATAAAATACCACTTGTGAGGAAAGCACAAATGACGGGATTTTTCATGGTCTCCGTGTATCCGCTAACCGAGGAAGAGCACAACAAGGAGTTCGTGTTAGACAGGAAGGCATTCAAATAACCAGCTTTCTACATGATAACATGGCTTTGCAGCCTGCAGCAGCCACTCTGTCCCAGATAATGTAGGTTTTTACCTGCACAGAGGTGAAATCACCCTTAAGTCGGGTGGTTTTCCCCAGAACCTTATTTCCTGAATTCCTTTTAGCGAGGCAGAAACCAGGGACGTGCAGTTGGCTTCTCTGGTGGTGGGGAACGTCCTGAGCTGGAGATCTCCGTTGCAGGGCCAACCACAACATACCCTGGCTGTTTTCTCTTCCCTTGGGTTTGGGTGTTGGGTTTTTTTTCCTCTTCTCCCTCCCTGGGGTCAGGGGTCTTGGTTGGGGGGCTGCTTGGCTGGGTCCAGGAGAGCATGCTGGGCCTGTGGGCAGCTCCATGGTGGAAATGGCTTCCCTTTCAGATGCTGCTCTGCTGTTTGCTGGATTCCATGGACGAAAGCTGGACGCTGCCAGGAGGTAATGTCTCTCCGAAGGGAGCTTAGCCTTAAGCACACCTCCTCACCTCTGTAGCAGAAGTCAGTTCCTTAGCCACCGCCGACCTCAGGCTGTTTCTAGAATAAACCACATCTGTAAACAGACTGTCTTAACCTCTTCTGGTTCTGGCTGAGACTCTGATCACAGGGCAGTGAAAACCCTTTGCCAAAAAACTGTCCCACTGTCCTCCGCCCTCGCCTTTATTCCAGAGCTTTGCAAAACCCAGCAATGAATACAGTCCCTGTTGTCCGAAGGCCAAAGCTTTCAGTCCAGCTTTGCAAACCAGCTCTGAGCACTCGTCCCGTTCAAATAACGCCCCGTCGCAAAGTGTGTTGGAGGCAGGCAGGTTGTGCTCGAGGTCTCTCATGCCCACTGATCGGTGCGGTGCGTGTTGCAGTCTCTGTAGTGAAGAAACTAAGGCAAAAGGTCTGTAAAAAAAGTTGGAGAAGACCCAGAGAACAGCAGCCAAAATCATCTAGGGCTTGCAAGGAGAGACTGAAAAGTCCAGGAGCCTTCAGGTTGGAGAGGAGGGGGTGGGAAAGGGGATGGGTTGGAGGTTTTCAAAGTCATGAAGGTGATGCACAAGGCAGATGCAGAGCCCATATTCACTCCATGCCACAGGACAAGAGTCGGGGCTGCCCGAGAAAGTAAAGAAATGGGTTAAACCTGAGAAGAGACAGTACTGGGGTAGGTGTTGAGCATGTGGCTCCTGCTACCCTGGGAGACTGTGAAGGTGGTTGCTAAAGACAAATGGGCAATTTCATGGCCGGCAGATTCAGAAATAAATACTAAAGGGACGAGGCAGGGCTGTACCTGCTAGCACTGTAAAGCCGCAGCACACAGGAAGGGCTGCAGAAAGCGGTCAGGCACTCTTGTCCCTCCCAATAATTGCTGCCCCTATGCTGGTCTTAATGCTGTTGGATATCAGTGGTCTTTGTCTCTAGGAGGTGTTTCCTTTTTTTAATCACTGTGGTAAATGGGTGCTGAACACAGATGTGGCTGTGATGGTTTCCCTGAGCTGCGTCGTTACAAGCGGCGTGGGCTGGGGCTGCTGTACAGCAACCCCCTTGCTTCAGCCTGTGCTGCCTGCAGTGATGCCAGTGCTGTGGGGGCATGTGGAGAAGGTCTGGGGCTCCCCCATCGCTGTGCTGAGCACTCTTCACCTTTCCCAACCCCTGTGTGGCAGATGCTGATGGTGCTTTCACGGTGTCCTTCCCAGGCCCATCTGTCATGCCTAGAGCAGCCGTCCCAAGAGCACGTCACTGGAGAAGCAGCTCGTCCCTCATGCTGGTTTGAAAGAGCTTGCAGGGCTTTACCATGTCAACCTTGCCACAGGTGGCCATCTCAGGCTGTGAGTATGAAAAGGGACTTTGTGTGGGGCTTGCATCGGCCGTGCACCTCCTTGGAGAGCATACGCTTGCAGCATAGGGTTCGTTGCAGCCAAGGGTTCACTTCAGAGGCACACTTGCAGGCTGACCCCCACATTAGCTTCATTTTCCCCTGGGGAAACCATAAAACATTTTCAAGACAAAGGCTCTTATGTAAAGGCTTGCTACACGGCAGTTGCACAGAGAGCTGTTGCGTTACTCAGAGGTGCCAGGAAACATGACTACATGACGAATTAGCGCCTTCCAGATGCATAAGGTCACTGGGTGCCTAGCTAAGTGGGAGCATCAGTTTTGCAGGGCTTAACCCTCTCTTGAGAGGCTGGTGAGGCTGAGGCTGAATATGCCTGTAGGTTTTAACAGCTTTTAGAAGGGTGAGCTCTCGGACACCAGTTATTTAGCAGCCAGGACTACATAGTCCCAACAAAGTGCGTTTCAGAGCTTGTTTTCCAAGCAATGCTCTTCCTTTCAGGTGCCAAGGGAGCAGAACAAGATCCAGGGGTGAAGCTGCACTGATTATGGTCCCCGTTAGCAACTCCTGATGTGCAGAAAACCCCAAAAAGTCCAGTTTCCCATCATTTTCATTCCAAAGGTCAAGGAATTGTCTTAAACAGCTAAGAAGCATTTATGTAACACGCCAACAGAAATGTAACGGGTTTTATCTTAACAAAGGAGGAAGGCAATCAGATACGTGGCCTGACACACTCCAGGAAGTCATGTGCCAAAACTTGGTAACTTGTGTCAAAAAAAAGGATGTACAAGCAGATTAAATTGCTCTTTGGCTTTTGCTTTAAAACTAACCCATCCTGCTCTGTCATCTCTCCTGTTGCCAGACCTGTTGCTGATCTTACAGAGGTCCTCTGCAGTGGTGGAAATCACAGAAAGAAGAGTTGCAGCTGAAGGATCCTCCATAATGATGCATGCACCAGATATCAAGAACGTAAACTTCACCGAGTGGGAATACATAAGAAACACCACAGTTGAAGTCATCCTGCAGTACTATGCAGATTACCCGTCTCCAACCATTTATGCAGCTTACCAAAGCAGAGTGGTCTTCTATCCAAAGAATGGCTCGATTCTCCTGCAGAGGTTACGAGAGACAGACAGCGGCATCTATAAAGCAACAGTAGATCTGATGCAGGATAAAGCTTGGACAACCCTCCTTGAAGTTATCAGTAAGTCAAATGCGTTGAGGGGGGTCATTTTCTCAGACCAAGATTTGCCAGTCAGTGCAGCAGACAGGTCCACGAGATGGCAACCAGAATAGAGTCAGAGAATCACAGAATATCTCGAGTTGGAAGGGACTCGTAAGGCCCATCGAGTCCAACTCCCTGCTCCTTGCAGGACTGCCTAACACTAAACCATATGACCAAGAGCATCGTCCAGACGCTCCTTGAACTCTGACAGGCTTGGTGCTGTGACCACTTCCCTGGTGAGCCTGTTCCAGTGACCAACCCCCCTCTCAGGGAAGAACCTTCTCCTAAAGTCCAGTTTGAACTTCCCTTGAGGCAACTTCACTCCATTTCCTCGTGTCCTATCGCTGGCCTCCAGGGAGAGGAGATCAGCACCTCCCCCTCCACTGCCCGCCTCGAGGAAGCTGTAGACTGCGATGAGGTCACCCCTCAGCAATGAGATCAACCTTCAGCCTTCCCTTCTCCAGGCTGAACAAGCCAAGTAACTTCAGCTGCTCCTTGTAAGCCTCGCCCTCAAGGCCTTTCACCACCTTGGTCACCCTCCTCTGGACACACTCTCATGGTTTGATGTCCTTCTTGTATTGAGGTGCCCATAACTGCACACAGTACTCGAGGTGGGGCCGCACCAGTGCGGTGTAGAGTGGGACAGTCACCTCCCTTGACCAGCTAGCTATGCTGTGCTTGATGTACCCCAGGATACGGTTGGCCCTTTTGGCTGCCAGGGCGCACTGTTGACACACGTTCAACTGGCCATCAACCCAAACCCCCAGATCTCTTTCCACGGGGCTGCTCTCCAGCCTCTCATCCCCCAGTTTGTACATATAAGCAAGATTACCCCATCCCACATGGAGAATCTGGCACTTGCTCTTGTTGAATTTCATAGAGTTGGTGATTGCCCAGCTCTCTAGTCTATCCAGATCTCTCTGTAAGGCCTCTCTACCCTCGAGGGAGTCCACAGCTCCTCCTATTTCAGTATCATCAGCAAACTTACTCAATGTACATTTGACTCCTGCATCCAGATCATTTATAAAAACATTAAAAAGCACTGGCCCCAAAATTGAGCCCTGGGTAACCCCAGTGGTGACTGGCCACCAGCCTGATGTCACCCCATTTACTCTAACTCTTTGAGCCCAACCGTCAGCCAATTACTCACCCAATATATTATGGACTTGTCTAGTTGTGTGCTGTGACATGCATCACAGAAGAATGCTGTGAGAGACAGTATCAAAAGCTTTGCTAAAATCCAAAAAACTACGTTTACTGGCTTCCCTTGGTCAGCTAGATGGGTGGCCTTGTCATAAAAGGAAATTAAGTTAGTTAAACAGGACTTTCCCCTTGTGAACCCGCGTTGGCTATGACCAATGACTGACTGCATTGTCTCTCAAGTGTTTTTCAGTAACTCCCAGAATAAGCTTCTTCATAATTTTACCAGGCACCAAAGTGAGACTGACAGGCCTGTAATTATCAGCATCTTCCTTCTTACCCGTCTTGAAAATTTGGACAACATTTGCCAGCTTCCAGTTGACAGGGACCTCTCCAGATTCCCAAGACCATTGAAAGATAATGGAGAGGGGTCCCACAATAACATCAGCCAGGTCTTTCAGTACCCCGGGATGAATCCCATTGGGTTTATGTGCATCCAGCTGGAGCAGCAAGTCTTGAACTAGAGGAGGATTTCTGGTTTCATCACTGCCTTGAGAGACACAGAGTGGGGATCCTAAAATTGTTGCTGGGAAATGCCAGAGGGTTTTTTGCAGCTGAGTCTGGCTGTGGGTCGAGTTCCTGGTTGGGACATCAGGCTGCATGGTCCCTTCATCCTGGAGTGATAGAAATGGGGGGGNGGGGGCACCTTCTGCCTTAACTTTTATCTAATTGTTTTGTCATGAACAGCCTCTCACAGGAAGTGTATGACATAAAATTCCCTCAAGAGAAGGGATTTCTGCTCACATCTGATGAGCAAAACAAACGCCATGGTAATGATTTGGGGAACTCGGGAGCCGCAGGTTGTGGCCAGTCCCTTGGAGCTGGGGCCAGAAGCTCCTTGGTAGCAATCCCAGGGGAAGCTGCTGCCTCACCAATTGCCTGCTAACCCCTTCAGGATCAGATCCTGAGATCAGCTGGGTTTATGGATGCTTTTCACTGGAGAGTGGGTCTGCCAGGCAGATGTGGCTGATCTCATGTGGCTCCCTGCAGGAGCTCCCCCTGCGTAGCTCCAGCCCTTGCAGACTCTCTTCCGTCACACCAGCATTGCCTTTCTCTGTCCCTCAATTTCCCTGAAAAACAGAAATGAGAGCTCACCCTGTTTTGAACTGCCCTCCCCTAGATTTCAGCATCACTATATGAGCATACTGCATGTAGGACATCCAGAGATGAGGGACCTCAGGAGCATGTGGTAGCTATCAAGTGGAAGTCCAGATGTAATTAGGAGCAGCCCCGACTGCTGCAGGTGCCTAGGCATTAAGGGACGGAGTCAGCCCTCCTTTTGCACACAGCAGGGCTCTTTGGCATGGAAGGCTCGCTTCTCTGTGCTTTGGTCCATGTGGAGTCGGACAGGTTTAAACACAGGCAGCAGTGGAGTCCCACGTTGCTGCTCTTTGGCTGAACTTCATGACTTCTTTGACACCTCCCATACTTCCCCTTGCCACTGCTGTGTGGGAAAAACCCGCTTGGTACACCCCATGGCAGACAGTGTCCGGAAAGTCCCTGTCATCACTTCCCAGCATAGTCCCAACTCTTATCTCCAAGGGTTGGTAGTATCCATCCTAGGGGTGATGCAGTGGCAGGGATGGGGACATCTGCTTTCTGCTTTGAACTTCGGGGATGTTGCCCTGCTCCTGCAGTATCTTCTCTCCCTCCAAACTGACCCAGGGTGTAAATCAGCAGGGAAGGACCTGCTCACTCCCTAAGGGGCTCGGTATTCTTGCATGTTGGCCAGTTTTCAGGTCCAAAGCAAGGCAGTACTCATGCTCCTGGGAGTGCTACCACGCTGCTCTCTGCTTTTCAGAGCCTGTGCCCCAGCCTGAGCTCCAGTACAGCTCGAACCTGGCAGGTTCGCCCATCGAGCTGCTCTGCACGGTGCCAGAGGGAACAGTGGCTTCCATCTCCTGGAAGAAGGAGGGACGTCCCCTTCCCCCCGAAAAGTGCTATCTGCTCTCTGGAAACATCAACGTGCTGCAGATAAGGAAGGGAGAGAAGTCGGACTGTGGCTCCTACTCCTGCAATGTCAGCAATGTGATAAGCTGGAAGGAGGCAGCCCTGAACCTGACCGTGACAGGTTAGCCTTGCCCTGCCGTGGTGGATCCAATGGTTTGTCGTGTTGTCGCAGGTCCACCCCACAGGGAGCAACCGTCTCTCATGGGCTTTCCTGAGCAAGGAAGACCCAGGACTTGTCCCTCACGTTTTCCAGCATTTTGCAGTTTCCTGGGATTGCCGTTCTGTGTTTCGGGGTTGTCCCCAGCACGGGGTTTCCCTCCTGCCCTGCCTTGCAGGTCTCACACCTCCTCTACTCCATGTGCAGAGGCTGGCCATCGTCGTGCTGATGTTCATCACTGTCTCCGCCATCAGCTTCACCATTATGCTGTTCTGTCAGCTGAGGAAGCACGGACTCGGTGAGTGCCAGGTCTGCACCCCAGGCCCCCAGATGAAACCCTTCTGTCCCTGCCATGGACAGGGCAGGCGGCAGAAAGCCTCAGCCAAGTTCCTTCTCCCCTGTTGTCCTAATTCACTCCGGTAGTGGGAGGAAACGTGCTCAGCTCGTGCATTTCTCTTATGCTTCTGTAGCTCACACAGAAAATAAAACCTCCTAGAAACAGCTAATCCCAAAAGGCTTTGTGAGAGATGGAGCCAAAAATATCACACTACCAAGTGTACCGGTTATTCCTTTCCTGATCCTCGGGCATTGCTGGGAAGAAATAAAAAGTGCAGGATGCAGGCTGCATGGGAAGAGCCTTCCTGCTTGGAGCTGGCCAAAGATCATGGCTCATGCGTTTTGGTGACCAAGCACACTGGTGTTTGGGTCATGACGATGGATCTGTACCCAAGGACCGTACAGGTTAACATGGGTGCTTCAGTAGCCACATATATATTGATTAACAGAAAACAAACCTAAAGACGTAGCCAACAGCAAGTCCTCCCACACAGCCTTTGTAATCTGCTAGTGTGTTCTACCCACCAGGAGTAATCCCCAGAATAACAGAGACCATCTGGAGAGCAGAGGTGAAGCCCTACAGCTGGCAGGAAAGTTCTTCCACTTGTATTTGTCTTTCAGCATTAACACTGGGGACGTGCAGGTTGTGGCGGTAGGTCTTGCCTTTGGGGATAATCACCCATGAGGAGCTCTCCATGCCTGGTGCTTGTGGCAAGAGCTCACGCTGTGTGGGCTTTCCCCCATGAAAAGGGTCTCCAGAGGAAATCCAGCACTTGCCAGGTCATTACAGGAGGCAAAAACTCATGCAGAAGTGTTGTAAAGTGTCTCACTAGGTGGAAGTGGTGTCTGGTTCAGTGTGGAACAACCCCAGATCTGGCTGGTTTCTCCTGCTTCCTCCTGAATTCCAAAGCAAGGCCTTGAAAGTTCACCAGGTTTTCTTTTCAGGGTTTCTAAACCTCAGGGATTCAATTCTTTACAAAGAAAACCTGTGCTGGTTGTTTGTCTTCCCTTTGCAGGCTGCACCCATCCTGTTTGTGTGGTACTGAGTACATTTGCGTTTTTTCCCAGGAGAGGAAACATGGAAACATACCGTTCTGACCTATGGACTCCTGTGTATCTCCTCTCTCCTCCTGCTTGCCACCTCCATCATCTGGGTGCTGGAAGAAGGTAGGATTCATTTAAACCTGGTTTGTTCTTGATTGCTTCAGTGACTTATCTTTCATCTTCCTCTAGGTCTTTACAGTAGCATCTTTGATGTAGCTGTATTTGATCTGGAGAAATTGAAGTTAGACTTAACTGCTCTGTGGCCTGCAGGCTCCTCTTTCTCTGCTCTTTTGAAACCGAAGGACTACATTTGTCCTTTTGCACCCTTCAGGTACCAGTACCTCTTCTCCAGGATTTCTCAACATTTAAAAAGCAGTTCAGAAGCCACTTCCACCAGACCTTAAGGGACCACGGGCAATGAACACAAAGCTTGGCTGTTCTAAAACTGCTCCGTAGCCAGTTCTTCCCTGCCCCAGGCTGAGGCTACTTATTTGTCGTGCCATGGGTGCTCATATGCTACATGCTGGGCTGCAAGCAGACGTTAAGCCCAAAGAAACACACACCCCCCGAAACATGCGGGTCTTCTCCCCATTCTCTGTTGAAAGAAGGGTGCTGCCTACATTTACACTTGTAATAAATACCGCTTGCTACCAACTTCTAGGATAAAAACTGTCCTCAGCAGTAGGATATGGTCCCCTGGCCAGCAGTGCTGAGCCAGTCCCGCTTCCAGACCCACCCCCGAGGCCATGGGAACCCTTTTCGGCCACAGCCTGCAGTCCTGCTCCTACTGCACAGCCCCGACGCACGGGGTGACAGATCCTGCGCTCCCAGATGCAGCAGTTGGGTGCAGGGTCTCCACAAGCCAACTTCCCTCACCTTGTTCTCAGACCACTGCCTCCACCAGTTTCCATCTCACCTTCTGGTTTACTTCTGCTCCCACAGGTCCTTCCACTGCCTTCATCTTGCTTGGCCTGTTCTTCTTTTTGGCGGCAATAGGAACTGCCCAGGTGGCAGCAGCAGCGGTGCGGAGACCGGCAGCTCCTGGTCGCGTCAAAACGTGTGAGTTGCTCTTTATGATCTCAACCTCTGGTGGAAGAGGCCTGATAAAGGCCCAGGAGTAAACTCCTTGGGTTTGCACTCCCAGGAGGGAGCGGAGGCTCGGCACACTGCTGTGGCGTGTGTCCAGAGACATTGCCCACACCTTGCTCGCCCTCCCACTGAAGCCCGGCTCCTCCGCGTGCCAGCCTGCATTCCTTACGCATTTTCCTCTCATCCATCAACATTTTTTTTCCCTCTCCCAGGGCACTGTGGTATCTGGAAATCTACAGCCCCCACAATACTGATCGTCAACTTGTTGTTCACCATCCTTTTGCTCCACAACATCCAGCAGCTCCATGGTAAAGGGTGGCCTGGGTTCGTGCCGTTCGTGCCTTTGCTCACCTTTCTTCTGGGGAACAGTAGGGTATTTGGAGGGGCTTGGCATCACACAGGGAAGGGAGAGTCCTTAGGTGGTTTTGCACAGCTGGCCCTGCAAGAAACCTTGTTGTAGTCGACGTAGTCGTGGCAGGTTCGTGTTGAGCGGGGAGGTTATAGCTCTTACATAGCAAAGCAAGGTTTGCCCCATTGGCCCCATGATTTGAAACACAGGGATTCCGCCCCCCCACCCTCCCCCTTTCTGTCACATAGGAAGTCCCTGGATTAAATTCATGGCACCTAAATGCTCAAAGGGGGGTGTTAGCCAGGGAAGCAACTGCTGACAAGTTCTCCCTTTCTCTTCCGCAGAGCGAGGCTGCTCGGAGGCCATTGATCTGATGACCATCTATGTCTGTACTGGTATAGCGGTCCTCCTAATACTGCTGGTCGTCCTCCTATTGTGTAAGTAGCCCCACGGTTTCCCTCCAGGAACCGTAACGAGCTGCTCAGCCACTGAGACCCTTCCCGTGGGCTCAGCTCTCACACCCTCCCCTGGCAGCAGGTATGAGGAAAGATGCTTTCAGTTAGATAAAAGCCAGACTTTTCTTTTAAATAAGAGTGAGACTGTCCAAATTGGCCAAAGACCCAAGTCTGGTGTCCATCCTTTTGGGAAAGCTACAGTAGGCACTGTCCCTGCCTGCAGTCCTTGCCAGCACCTCTGCTTTGTCCACGGATGCTCAAGGAAAGCGAGTTTCTGCTCCACAACGTCCTACCATGGTCTTCCCTGGCGATAGCCGTACCCTGGTCAAAACAACCTCAGCTATGGCAAGCTCTGGGAGGAGAAAACTGTCTGATAAACAGGCAGAAATAGGTCTGGGAACATCTTATGACCCCGGAGAGCAGCTGACCAGTCATCCTAGTGAAGTGGGGCTTGCAGAGTGAGGTCAGGTAGTTCATTTTCCATCCTTCCAGCTGTGGAATGGGAGGGAAGAGATCAGGGAGGTGATTTCCACATCTGCTGTGGTTTTTCCAGCTTCTCCTTTTAAAGTTCCTGGTTTCTGTGGTCTTGTCATATGAATCCCCTCATTGACATGAGTAGCAATTGTATCTGGTCTCCCCCTGCACGGGGCTCTGCGGTGGCCCGGTCTCGAGGACCGGCTGGCCATCCCAGCAGGCTTCCTGAAAACGCTGGCTCAGCCTTCAGGATCACATGTAGCATCTCAGGGAACTGGTAAGAAGGAGGGTCAGTGGCATGTTGAGGAGAGGATGCCCTCAAGGAGAGGATTGAAAGGGGATGCTCATGCTTTCCTAGAGTGCACAGAGCATTTCCAAGTCTGAAATACAGAAAATAATATTGCAGTGAGTCCATACAGCCAAAGGGAGGCAGGTTAGAGCCATGGGGGCTTGCAGGCGAGGTGGGTGTCATAGGCAGAAGTCCACTCTCCATGCTGCCTTCTTGCTTCCCCATCCCTGCAAAATAGGGCTCTCCTGGTTTTGGAAACAGAGGGGCTCTGCCCAGTGAAAGGCTCCCATCTTCATTGCTCTCTGCAGCCAGCTTTTCTTCACCTGGGACGTTATTGGAAACCCAAGAGTTACTTGGCCTTTCCTTTATTTCCAGGTCACAGGAATAAGCAGAAGGAGAAGATGATGAAAAACCAGACCACACAAGCCACGGCCACCTTGGTAACTCCCTGCCATTAGCTGGTCCCCTGCTATTGCAAATCCTTATTATTTAATGACAAATATTTAATTCATAATGCATATTTATTAATATTTCATTCGTAATAACAAGGAAGCACCTGCCTGCCATCCTGCAGAATGCTATAGGCTTTGTCCTCACCCTGGGGGGGGACACAGCGAGCCTGCTGTGGTTCAGCTTGGTCCCATGGGACCCGTGGAGTCACTGTCACGTCCTGGGGAGCTTTCCTGGGTTTGGGGATGCCATGGACAATGCCCCGAGTGCTGCAATTTCACCTCCACTGCAGGGACATGCTTGGCTGCCCGGAGAAGCATCTCAGTGTCCTGAGTGTGCCAGTTCTCAGGGCTGCTGCAGTTTGCTTTGGGTAAAAACATACTCTTCGCCTACACCTCACCCCAAACAGCTGCAAATAAGACACAGAGGAAAACCACAGATGCTTTACCCACATCAACACCGAATACACACGCCTTCTGTATTCGCTTCTCTCCCCCTTCCGCCCCGCTCTGGCCCAGAGAAACATCCCTCCCTCCCACGCCAGCGCAGACTTGCCCCACTCCCACCTTCCTCCCCTGCCTCTTTATTTCAGAGATGCCAGAGGATCTGAGGGTCAAGGGAGCCCCCCCCCCC
>VYZV01020638.1:71403-82727 GCA_013401275.1 Pandion haliaetus
GCCACTTGCTATGGGATGCTTCACAGTGTGGCTGAAGAGCTCCCGGTCCCTTTCGTGTCACCAAAGGATGCAGTCACGGTGTTTTCAGCAGGTGATAGAAGAACCCCAAAGACAGCGGCAGGAAGGGGAGTAAAGACTCGTCCCGCCGCCGGCCGAGGAGCTGCGCTCACCCACCACGGGCAGCCGGGGAAGAGCCCCAAGGAGCTGGGAAGATGCTGCCGGCCAAAGCAAAGCATCTGTAAGCTCTGCCTCTACCCTAGCGCTAGCAAGGCAATGCTTTTGGTAAAAAAATCTTGCCAAAATGTTGCCACCCAGGTGTCCGAGCTGCAGCTCCAGGTGACAAATGATACGCTCCCCACGCAATTTCCCTGCCCTCTATTTGTAAAACCCCAGGCTAAGAGAAAGTACAAGCCATTGCTTTTCACTAATGCTGGTTATCACCCAAGCAAGGGCAGCTTTTCCGTGAGCCAGAAATCGTCTCAGTCTCCAAGCTGAAGGCTAACCATCCTCATTAACAGTCACACCATGCGCCTTCTTTTTTTAATAAGTTAATGAGCCAACAGAAAGAAAAAAGCCAAAAAGACATGTAAATGTCAGTCGAGGGACCAAGCTGATGCTCTGGAGTGTTTCGAGGAATTTGATCGAGTCGTTTCAACTAGAATGTATTGCTGCTACTAATTAGACAACTGCAGAAGAGCAGATTAACTCCCAGGTTTCGCCACTGGCATGGTCAGTATTTGTTCTGGTATAAAAGAGATGGGGACCACACCGCTCAAGCGCTCCCAAGTTGTACTGCTCCCAGAGAGCTTCCCTGCCTGGGCTTTTGCTCTGAAGCTTTAAGCTGACCCTGCTTTGTTTTCAGCAGAGCTCTGCCCACTGAGGGTTTTGGTGTCACCACCCATCTGTGGTGCTGCTTCATGCTCCGCTTCCTCCTCCTGCCTTTCTAAATAAGTCCCTTTTTGAGGTCAGGCTGAGTGGTTCTTAGGGGTGGCAGCTCTGTGATCACACCTCCCCCGCTAGCTTGCAAGGCAAATGTCCCTGCGTCCCACCACCTTTCTCAGCAAACTCAGCCCAAGCCCTTGTCCGTCTGTCCTACGCCTGCTCCTGTCCTTCCTTGTCCACTGCCAGCAGCTCCTGGCACACCTTTGACCCCACACTCCCACTCCTGGAAAGGATGCCTTGCCTTTGGGAAGGATGATCAGGAAAGGCAGGTCCATCAGCATCCCTCTGTGCCTTTGGGGTGGGATTTTTTTAATGTAAAGCATCCCTGAACTAGATCGGCCTGAGCTGGTTTCCCCTCCATGGTGTCCTGGTTTCAGCTGGGATAGAGTTAATTGTCCTCCTAGTAGCTGCTATAGTGCTGTGGTTTTGGGTTCAGTATGAGAGGAATGTTGGTAACCCACTGATGTTTTCAGTTGTTGCTAAGTGGTGTTTACACTAAGTGAAGGATTTTTCAGCTTCTCACACCCAGCCAGCGAGAAGGCTGGAGGGGCACAAGAAGCTGGGAGGGGACACAGCCAGGACAGCTGACCCGAAGTGACCAACGGGTTATTCCATACCGTGTGACATCACGTCTGGTATATAAACTGGGGGGAGTGGGGGTGGGGGGGATCGCCACTCGGGAACTAACTGGGCATTGGTTGGTGGATGGTGAGCAGTTGCATTGCGCATCGCTTGTACAGTCCAATCCTTTTATTATTACTATTGCCATTTTATTAGTGTTACCATTATTAGTTTCTTCTTTTCTGTGCTGTTAAGCCATTTTTATCTCAAAAGTTTCACTTTTTTCCCCCGATTCTCTCCCCCGTCCCACTGGGTGGGGCGGGAAGTGAGCAAGCGGGTGCACGGTGCTTAGTTGCTGGCTGATGTTAACACGTGGTTAAGTGACCTTGCATTCGTGCTGTGGCCCTCAGCAGTTTCCTTTGCAGGTTGTAGCATTTTACATGAAGTTGGAGGAGTAAGTTCTGCCAAGGTCCTTTTTGTTGTCCCCCTTGGACAGGATGTCAGCTCTTGAACATGTTCATCCGTAAAAAACACAGAAAAAAAAAACCAAACTTATGTTGTTTTTTTCTTAACTTTTTGTTATAGCTGTGCTAATAAATGTCTTTCATATGGATACTTCCCTGCGTAGCCCATCTTGCTTCCTCAAGCAGAAGACGATTCCATCCTACTCCCGACCCGCCTCGCAGGCTGGTTCCTGCCCTGGCGAATGCTGGACCAGGTTTCACCGCCCAGGTGAGGGCTTTGTGCCGATTCCGCAGGTGCCTCTGCCCTCGGCTCCCCAGCTGGGCGCTGGTTTACATCGATGAGAGGGGAATGCTCTTCTGGGAAGAAGCCGGCTTCTCACTCTGTGTTGGACCTGCTTATTCCCAGCTGGGATGGGGCTCCAGGTCTCCCCTGGTGCAGCCAGGACTTGTCCAGGCTGTTAAGCCACAGGACGGTGCTGGGTGCTGCACCCTGGCTGGGGTGGGCTTCTCCCCTACCCCATCACCACCTCCCTCGACCTCTTCACTTCAAGCCCTGCTTCCTGAGCTCCGGCTGGCTGAGCACCCGTGGCCCTGCCGAATCCCCACCAAGCCATGCTGGCAGGGATGCTGCGGGTAGCAGCGGGCTCTCTTCCCACCTTCGCTTATCCTGTTGGCTACGTCGAGACATCCCTCGTCCCCACAGACGCACACCAGGCTGGATTCAGGGTGTCCCTCCTCGCTGGGGGAGGAACAGCTCTCTCCTCTGCTGGATTTGGGGTCAGGGGATGGGTGTTCCACCGCTGTGGATCGGACAGGGACGGAAAGCCCAGGGCAGGAACACGCACCCAGTAATGCTCTCCTGTTAGAGGGCAGGCAGCAAACGGGGAGCAGTTTGGGATGCTGTGGATCAAACCCGGGGGGCAGACCTGAGAATTCCACCATTTTTTACCCCTGCTGAGCTCAGACCACACAGAGGAGGAGGACGGGGAAGAGGGGGAGGAGGAGGACGGGGAGGAGGAGTGATGGCAGAGCCAGGCAGCGATGGCTGGGCAGGCAGATGGCACCTTTGGGAGATCTGCTGGGGTCTTGGCTTGCTCAGGGGGGGCCAGGGAAGGGTTATGCCCCAGAGAAACGCTGGCAGCAGGGACTGCCACCCCATAGCAAGGAGAAAAACATCCTTCTAGCCAGACAGTGCCGGGCCGGGAGCCTGCATGTCGCTGCAACCCCACAGCAGGATCAGGAGGAGGGACATGGCAAACCCAGGGAGCTCCAGCCATTAGCCAGAATATAATTAATGAACTACAAACCCCGTGAAAGGGCTCTCGGAAAGCTCCAGCCCCCCAGGGTATCCGGCCAGAGCTGCATCCATCCTGTCCCAGCGCATTTCAAGTTATCCGACCAAGGACCTTTCCTGTGCAAAGGGGGAAGGGATAAACAAAAGCACCCGGAGACACAGCCCAGGTAGACAGGGGTGAAGGGAGATGATGCCAAAGACCAAAAATCTCCAGTCACCAATTGATGGGCCACCAAGAACTGACAGGCAGAGCTTTGGAGAGGACAAACCTGGACTTTGCAACTGTTAAGAGGGGGGAAGCAGGAGGAAGAAGAGGATTTGGGGTCTTTGAGAGGGGGATGTGGCACTGTGCAAAACTTGTTAAGGAATGGTTGGGAAAAGGGGTAGAGAGGAGGAGGGTAAAAGGGGCTGTTCGGGTGTAAGCAGTGCTTGTCTGACCAAGCCCTGATCACCGCAGCCTGCTCCAGCTTCTTATTAAATCTTTCTTACCTATCTGTGTCATCCCACTCTCCGTCCCATGCGGGATGTGCTGCAAGGACTCGGTGCCTGTGACAGGTGGGGGCTGGTGTGAGCAGCTGATGGGAGCAGCCTTAAAGTTATAATGGGAAAAATATTGACAGAAAATGTCTGCTAAAATGCTGACAGCTGATGTCTGCAAGCCTGGGCACTCCCAGCCTGGGGACCAGGAGCATCCTTGAGGAGCGCAGCTGGCATCCGTGAAGTGCAGAGGGGTACCCGAGAGCCTGAAACAGCCCAAGATACCCTCGATAACCGCAAAAACAACAACAAACTTCTCGTCTGGAAAGTGGTAAATTAGTCAAAAAAGCTGAAAAAAACATTTGGCTAAGTAGGAATCAGTGACAGGTATTGGCTGCTTCAGCTGAAGGAATAGAGAAACAGCCCGGGAAAGGAAAAATTGGCCTGAGAAAACCAGAAAACAACATTATCTGTGGGCTGTTCCAAGTGAAACAGAAACATCGGCTCCCATAGTGGTGTCCTACGCCCCCTCATGTCTCTGTGGTATAATCTACCCAAAATGGAGCCTCTTCCTACAAGAATTTCTCTACATGAGACAGGACCCCTGCCACTGGATGCCTGCCTGGCTCCAGACTCCCTGAGGTGGCTCAGCCATGCAGGAAGACTTTGTCCATCATCGACTGCCCTCACTCCTGGGAGCGGTTTGATGAGCACTATACTGGTACCATTTCAAATAATACATATATATACATGTATTCATGTAAGAAATTAATCTCAGATATACATACTTCTAATATTGATATGTAGATACATAGACACTTGCTGCTTTAGTAGTGGTAATTTTGGTAGCAGCTTGAACTATACACATATACTTGCTTTTCTGGGAGTAATTTTGTAGTAACTTGAAACACATACTTGCTTTACCAGTAGTAATTTGTTTGCCTGGCAAACTTGAGCACACCAAAATGCTTCTGGGACAGGTGCTTGGTCAGATTTTGTCTACCCTGCGATTGAATTTCACAGTCTTTTGCCAACAGCTTTGCTAATTAGGTGTCAGGCGCATTAAGCTGCCAAGGCTTCCCAGGATGGGGGAAGAGACACACGAGGGAGTGAGGACACGAAGGCACAAGCACAAGGATGAGGACACAGAGACTGATGCCGGCAACAACTCTTCCACAGGTACATCCCAGCACATCTGACATGCTCCGGTATGCAAACACAGGGACCTATCTACTCCGGGCACATTTAAACTCTGCATATACTTTCTATATTTCCCAAAGGCTATTTAGCTGTTACAATGCACGAAGGTATTTCCTACAGCCTAGAGGAGGCTTTTCTGATTACAAACACAGCTGCTATGCATAAACCTGCCTACAAAGGCCACCAGATAAACCTCAAAGCTAAAACCTCCCCTGAAAAGCGTCTCTGACCCTGTCTCGCTTGGGCGGCATCTTCTCGCAAGTCCAGCAAGCCCTGGGACTACGGGCTGTGCCAGGGCGGCTGCTTGCCAGGTCCCAGTGACTCAGGGAACCGATACAGGTTAAAAATATCCTCACCCGGCTTCGGAGCAAGGTTGTCGGGTTGGTTTTAACCCCAGCTCAGTCCCCCAAGCTGCGACCGCCACAGGAGGAGCCGGGCTGCCCAGGTGAGGGAAGGGATGGGGATGCAGGAGCCCCACAGCGGTAGCAAACGACCTCCCCAAGCACATCGGCTCTTCCCGCAGAGCTGGACACCAGGGGTAAATCCAGCACCTCCAAGGTCTGCCACCAGCCGCAACCCACCGCCGAAGCCTGAAGCCTGCGCAGGGTCCGGCAGCGGGGAGCATATCCCTCTGCTACCGCAGGCTTTAGATACCCCCGAGGGGTTATTTCCCACCCCTGAAGATGACAACACTATCAACTGGGATAACGCACGCACTTTTATTAGTAGCAACAGACATTAAAAAACCACAACGTCTCCGAAATGATTTACAGACAAGTCTCCGGCAAGCTTAGAAAAGTATTTTTTGTAAAACATTTGGCTGTCAGTGCAACAGGGAATTTGACAACCTACATTGTAGCTTAAAACTGAGGTTGAAATCTAGTTTACTCCACCCAAACTGCTCCGCTTCCTTTAATGCTTTAATTGCAACATGAAATCCCAGGCTGAGAGACGGTCCTTTGCTGCTGGCCCTTTTATATCCCGGTTATCTCCCTGGGCCAGAGCCACGCCGCACCGTCTGCCAGAGCAGCGGCAGAGCAGGCAGAGCAGGCAGCGTCCAAGACAGTCAAGCCACTAGCCAGTTCATTCTCCCACAATTTTCCTATTTGCCCCGGAAAGAGGCATAGGACAGCTTAGCGACTGCTCACGCCGTGGGATATGATTTGAGCCTCTCCTGGGTGCACTTCTATTCTCCGAAGAGAAGGGGTAACTCCGAGGAGAGAGAAACCCACCGCTCCCCTGGCCAGGAAAGCCCTTTGCTGCAGAAGCAGGTCTGCAGGCAAGACCCAAGCAACAAAAACATCCACCCGTACCACTCGCTGTTTGCTGACTGTGCCTCGGAGAGCAAGGAGAGGTCCCCAAGCCACCAGCTGCTCTGGGAGAGAAGTGACCATCCAGTAGCTAGACCAGGGCACCCAAAACGCCTGCCCCCGCAGAGGTGCCAGGGACTGGCTCAGACAGGGCGCTGGACCTGGGGTTGTCCCCATCAGAGTGAAAGATGGGTGCAAACGCCCCAGCCTGATGATCAGCAAGGCACTTTGTGAGGTCCAGCACTCCTGGGAGAGAGCGCATCCAGTTTTCTCCAGGGTGAAGATGCCAGTTGTGCCTCCAGGCTAAGTACTTTCAGCTATAAGGACGAGTAATGACCCATCCACAAGCGAAACCCAGAAGGGCTTTGCAGAAGCATGGGGAAGGGAGGCAACAAGAGTAGGGGCTGGAAGCAGTGCTGCCCTGGCCATGTCAAACCAGACCAAGTCCACCATCACCCACAGGAGCAGCGAAAGGGAAGGACAAGCTTGCGTCGGCACACACGCAACCCAAGTGGCTAGTGCTCGGAAGAGGAGGGGACGTTCCCCAGATCCCACCGGAGCCCAAGGCTGGAGGACAGAGGAGATGGGCTCGGGAGCATCCCTACATTTCCCACGCCAGACTGCGTCACTGCTCTAACGCAGCCGGCCACAGGGATTTCTTTGGGCTCTCCTTTCTGAAACAAAACTACTTCACGGCTCCTCCATTCCCTGCTGCCTTCCACTGGCTCCACTCGCCTCCTAGGCTCCCCAGTGCACACCACAGCAAAATCCTGCCCTTTTTCCTCCCCCAGAGGGCCAAACTGAGTAGAGTGCCCACGGTCTCAGCCCCTGAGTCACCCTGGCCAAGTCCCAGGCACGGCAGCACACCGGGAGGCCACGGTGAGGGGCTCAAGCCCTAGGGAGGCAGGGGCTGGCACCGCGGCACTCCCCAGACCGTGTGTTTGTCCGACGGGGATGGTGGCTCTTTCCAGACCCTACAAGGCCTCTGGAGAAAGCCGGGAGAGGTGAGCAGGTCTGGAGCACAGCAGCCGGGTCACCCGGCACGGCCATGCCCACCTCTCCCCCAGGGATGTGCAAGGCACCCAGGACGACATAGAAATAGTCCAAGCAGGTGTTTGACAAACAACTAGTTGTGGGGTTCAGCAGCTTGAGCAATTCAGAGGTGAGCCCAGAAGAGGCTGTGACAGCATCACACATCCAGCGCTCCCCAGGCAGCATCTACCACCACCACCACCACCACCACCGTTGGCGGAAGGCAGCAAGGGCGCAGCCGCTCAAGCTCTCCACCTGCAAGGAGAAGAGACATCTCCAGCTGAGCCACCTCCTGGGTGTGAATCCTCCATCTGCCACTCGCTTAGACCCACTCCGAGGCCGCAGGGTGTCACGTGCAGGCGGTGGCAGTGCTGAGAAGGTCTGGACTCGTGCTCTACTCCGAATTTCAGGAGCTACCTCGGCCAACTGGTCTCTAGGAGGAGTTATCTGGGACCTGGCTGCACAAGACAACCGAGAGCTCTCTTATTTTCGACTGGCTAAAACGTAGGATGGGGTTTCCTATCTTAGGGGATCACATCCTTGTCCTCACCCTCCTGGAAGCTTCAGTTAACAGCCTGAGTTTTCTGTGGTCACATAGAGCGAACAAGCTCCGAGAAGATTTTGAGAATCACTCACTTCCCAGAAACCTCTGGAGCCCTCTGGAGAATTAAAAAAAGCCTCCAGCCATTAAGGAGCACATTTCAGAGTGGGTCTGCACATCCTCTGCGTCTGCTCTACCCCAGAGGCTGAGGCAGCTTGGTGTAAGCCAATCTGGAAAGCATTACTGGAAACCAGAGTTTGGCCCCATCTGAGCCACAGACATGCTTTGGAGAAGCTGAGCTTTTCCCCTTCAGGCAAGATTCTGCTCTCCCAAAAAACACAGCATGAGTTTTTGACTGCTTTTGCAACGGGAGGAATTGGAACAGGACCACCACTTGTTACCCCAGTACAGCCGGCTTCAGAAAATGTGTAACGGGAATTAAAAAGCCAGCTTAGAGGGAGAACAAGTGATGGAGCAAATGCATGATGGGCCAGGAGGAACTCCGAGGTTCCCCGCTGCCGGCGAGCCTGCGCTCCCCGCTGCCAGGGGTGCCCAGCACCCGCTTTGCCAGAGATAACCAGCACTATCAGGCTCTGGGTGGGGGAATCAGGGATATTTCCAGGGCAAATCCCAGTGGGGACTAAACAGGGGAGGGACAGCAAACCCTTTGAGGCCCCAGAGCGGGGAAGAGCAACCCCTCGGCCGCCTCTTACATCTGCAAGGATGGCAAAGGACCCCGAACTCTCCCACTGACTCAATTCCAGCCAACGATAAATTTCGGCTTGTAGCTACGGCTGGAGGAGCAGGGCCACCCCCAAGAGAGGGGCTGAAGGCATCTTACCTACAGCCGTTGCGACACGGACGGTCCCTTCTGCACCAGACGAAGACACCTGGGGACAAACCAGTCATCGTCTCCATTAATCGCCTTAGAGATGGTGCTCAGACAAAGCGCAGCAACGCTCGGCCGGGAAACCTTGAGCCGGGAATGAGGAGGGAGCGCTGATGAGCTCCCTGGCGCGGGGTTGGTGTTTGGGGTCTGGAGGAAACCACCCCCCTGCCCATCTCCACGCTGCCCCACAGGTACCCATCGCCCCGGCCCAGCCGATGGCTGGAGAGCAGAGCCGGCCACCAGCTCTGGCCACGTGTGAGCGGGTACAAGGGGAGTGTCACGGGGATGACAGAGCAGGATGAGCTTTTCCAGCACCTACCCAGTGCCTGGAGGCTTTTCGCAGGAAAAAACCTGAAAACTTTGTGCAATAGCAAAACATACATATAAATCACCTAGGGAGAACCGCCTACTTCTATTTTAAGCTGCCAGATCCTCTTCTCAGGTCCGGACTTGGGCATTTCCCTTCCCCCCCCCCTCCAAGTTTGCAGCTGGCAATCTGAGAATTAAAATCCCCACTTTACCAGGGACTGGGGACGGGCCGGAAAAAATGCTCTTCAGCTCCAAAAAAGGAGGAAAATCAAGACCACTGAGCAAGGAAGCACATTTCCCTTCTGCAGGCAGAAAACTGCAGCAGACCGCGGTGGGGGGGGCTCGGTGCTCTCACCCTAGAAGGGACGTGCAACTTCCCCCAGTGCCCATGGGACTTTGGGGGTGGGGGGTTTGACCCAGGTCAGGAAAGCAAAGTATAATCTCATGTCTACTCTGGACACACAGGAGACGTTTTCATGACAACCCTCCCATGTCTGGGAGCAGGGAGGCAAGGGAAGGCGACGGAAGACAACGTTACCTCCTCGGATTAGGGACGCCCTGCTTCAAACGATGGCAGTGACAAAGCCCCAGCCCTTGCCCATGGGATGCCTGGGTGGGAAACCCAGCTCCCAGCAAGGACGTACCCCATCAGCCAGCACAGAGCCTCTCACCCCATCCCTTCTCGCATGCAGCACCCACCGTAGAGCCCACCAGCCCCACAGGAGCTGGCCAAAAAGCCAGGGTAAAGAGTCGGCCCCGGCACTCACCTGCGAGCAAGCCGATGATAACGCACACCAGGATCACGGGCAACACCACGTTCGCAGCGTCTGCAAAGGAGAGGATGCACAGCCTCTGCAACCAGACCGAATTTCACCCCCTACCCACACCCTCCAAGCAAAAAACCTTGCACCGGGCTTTTACGCTCGGCACAGGGACATGGAGGCACTGGGCGAGAGGATGTGGGGTTTGGGGCTATCTCCCCTGTTTCTTTTGCCGGGCATCAGGAAGAAATCCCCACTTACTCTGAACGTGGAGCAGGAAGGAGGTCTCATTCTGGCTGACTTCGTTGCGGACCACGCAAGCGTAGTAGCCGCTGTCGTTCATTGACGCTTTAACGATGCACAGGGTGGTGTTGTCAACAAACTGGATGTGGTCGCTTCCCAGCAGCAGCTCCCCATTTTTCTTCCACCAGTACAAGTCTGCCTTCCCTTCCAGGACGTTGCAAACCAGTTTGGTGTTGCCTCCTGCCTTCACTGACGAATTGCCCACGATTTCTGGCTCGGACAGCGGTTCTGGGAGAGACAGAGCAACCGTCAGCATTCAAACCTGTGGCTCCCCAGGTGCCAGACCCAGAGCACCTTCCTCCGCAGCGGTTCAAGCTCTCCGGCTGCGGCAGAGGGTTTGCTATCTCACCACTCACCGACAACACGCAGCTGGAACCAGCCCGTGGCCTCCGACTCGGACCGGAACCGGTACAGCCGGTCGTCTCCCTGCTGCAGCACGATCTGCAGCGAGAAGTCTGTTTCATTGAACCTCGTGCGATTCTCGTAGGGGCGAGAAGTGTTGGCGGGTCTATCGAAAGCATAATTGACGATGACCCCTTCTTGCGGGCCAGTTTTGTATTCCCAGAAGACAACCTTGCTGGCCTTCAGCGGCGGTATCGTCAAAAGCACGGTGCAGCCCACAGCCGAGACAAGCCTCTCCGATGCCGGCCTGAGGTCAGCCGAGTAGCACGGAGAAAGCGTGCGGGCTGAAAAAGAAATGAGATGTTACTCAACGTCTACCAAGATTCAACTTCGTCCGCCTGGGGGGCGGCCGCAGAAATCCTCCCTGGCTCAGCCGCTCTGCAAACAGCAGCGCCGGGGACTTAATTATTTGTAGCTTTAAGCAGCCACAGGGAAAAGCCAAAGGTCCTGATGGTTGCGTACGTGTTCCCTTCGTATCTCTCGCCCAAAAAAAGCAGTTCTTGGCCTTTACGGTCAGCTGGTGTATCGGTACAGCTCCAGCAGCTCGTACCCAGGGGTGACCAAAAAAACAGGGGCGACCAAAAAAACAGGGATGACCAAAAAAAAGGGGGGACCGAGCTCAAGGAGCCCTCACCGCGCACAGGCGCTTTCCCGTCGGATCACCGCCAAGAAATTGCTCTAAGGCACGGGAAAGCCTGCAAGCCCCTTCCCGATCTCCCTGGAAAAGCTTTTGTCCGGGGCAAAGAGGGGGGGTTAAGGAGTGCCCAAGTCTGGGATTTGCTTTTGCTTCGTCTAAAAGGAGCCGGGAAGAATTCCCTGCAGCCCCAAAGCCCGGGGGC
>VYZV01020639.1:11260-24199 GCA_013401275.1 Pandion haliaetus
GTTCCCCTTCTTAAATATGTTCTCCCAGAGGCGCTACCACCGTCACTCCCCTCCTAGAGGCGGGTCCAACATTTTGGCGCGTCCGACATTTTGGCCCGGCGAATTTTCCAGCAGCTTCTTAAAGGGGCCGCCTCTGCAGCCCCCCCTCCCCTGCCACCAAAGAAAACCGCGCCACACAAACCCATAACAATGGTTCAAACACTATTGTAACATTAGTAGTATTAAAACTTGGCTATCAAAAATTATAAAAAATATCACCCATATTTCTTTTTATTTTTGTACTGAAATAAAAATCCTAAAGCCCAATACAAAGTAAAATAATCTTTTTAAATCAAGATTTATAGATTGCCACCTGGCTCTTAATTTATCTCCTTTCTCTAAATAATAGGCTCTGGATGAGAAGAACATTAATGGCACAAGACAACAGTGTCATCTCCTACTACAGAGTAAATCCAGAGGAAAAAAATAATCAAAGCAGTTGTTTAAAATAAATCAACAGCCTTGGCTGAGTTGGCTTTCTGCATGGCAGATCTTTATTGCCTCACACAGTCCTTACAGAGGGACAATATCTGACACCAACTGGTTAAAAATAGATTAAGAAAGGTACTTCCAGCAAAAGAAACAAATAATATTGTTCAATATTTCCTTTCTGGTTAAGGTAGAAACAGTCTCTTGAGCAGAGTGAGCACAAAACGGAGATGTGTTTAAATCACAGTGCACAGCCATGAATTCTACCCTCAGTCAGTCCTAGTGTCAATTTAACAATATATATTGCTACTTCATTTCATATTTCATTTTATTCAGAAAACACACTATATCATTTTTAAGGGCCAGTCATCTTGGAAGCCTCCTTTTTCAGGCACAGAGTGCTCAGTTCTTTCTGGGCTCCAGTTGGAAACACTTTAGACATGATCCCACAGTCAAAATGGCCACTACAAAGCATAAGGCACCAAAGTTTTTCAGCAGTGAGGCCCAAACCCATGGGGAGAAGCAGCACTTTGGGACACCCCCCAGCTCCCGTTCTTCCCTGGAGGAGGCACTGCACCCTCAGAAGCTCAGATATTTTCCAATTTGGGCAGAAGTGGCTCCTGCTGCAGGTATCATCTCCCAATCTGGACCAGCTGGCAAGCATGCGTTCTCAGTGCTTGGCACATAAAACCTGACACAGTCCAAAGTCGACTGTCATCTGAACATTCATGTATGCTTTTAAGTTTAGCGTACTTGGATTAACAAAGGCTGCATTTTTAAACTTTACATCAGTAAATAAAGGAATCCTGCAATCTGTTCTGCAAAAAATATTATTTCAATTGACACAGACTCTTATTTTTGAGGGGAATTAAGTGCAATATTAAAAAATACGGCACTGTAGCTACTCTCAGGCTAAATCTAAGAGAGGATTACAAAGCTTAGCAAAGGTCACAGATCTCCCACTGCAGATATTTGTGGTTTCCAAGACAAGACCAGAGGGAACAATGCAATCATCTATTCTGAGCTACTCCATGACGTTAGACCCTTTCACTTAGTGCAGCAGGAAAAATCTTCTTCCTTAGTGTGTTCCTACCTTTGAGTTCTTTAAACTGTCCTTGAATGAGGTAAAATATTTTCTAAGAGATATGATACTGACCCTATTTGATACTGACCCTATTTGAGATAGCTTCTGGGCCAACTGAGACTGGTGTTTCATACAAAGAGCTTTATAAAATAAACGTTCACGATCCTTTCCTCTCAGTTTGTGTGGCAGTTTTCAGGATCAATAAAGATCAGTGTCTTCAGCAACGGTATAAGAGTTCAGCTTTGTTGTCACAAGATCTTGCCCTGTCTTTCACAAAAACACCATGCACTTTCCTAGAGAAGAATAACGTTTCTGATTTTTTCAAATCTCAGTGCCCAGCATCCCTCACAGTAGTCAGAACAATCCTTGATGCCTGTGGTAGCTCTCTCCCACCATGCTGTACAGAGTCAGGGTACCAACTGAAAAAAGGATAACAGAAATCAGTTCAGATTTCAGGGAAGAGGAAAATATACTTTTGTGGCCCTTTCATTTTATTTTTTCTTTCCTAAGAACTTTCGGGATGAGCTTTATGGGATTGTGATAAAATAGTCTTAAAAAAAAAATTCCATTCTAGAATAAATCTTCATTATAAGGGAGAAAAAAAGTTGCATTTTAATAGCATTTTTTACCTTGAACATTCTACCTACACTAGAAAGGGTTCACTGACATCCAGGTAGGTTCTGTGTGTGGAGAAAATAAAATAAAATAATCTACTCAAGAGTTCATACGAAACATTACACCTAGCTCTTGGATCACTAATGTAAAGTTACTCAGTTTATGCAACAAGGTTTTGGAAGTGGCAGGGAGGGCAGGGGTAGCTTCTGTGAGAAGAGACTAGAAGTTGCCCCCATGTCAGATAGAGACAGTTCCAAGACGGACCTGATACTGGCCAAAGCTGAGCTCATCAGAGAAGTTAGTAGCGCCTCTGTGATAATGTATTTAAGAGTAAAAAATGCTGTGCAACAGCTGTGAGAGACGAGTGACAAAATGAGAGAAAAACAACCCCGCAGGCATCAATGTCAGTGAAGAAGGAGGGGGAGGAGGTGCTCTAGGCACAGGAGCAAAGATTCCCCTGCAGCCTGTGGGGAAGACCACGGTGAGGCAAGTCGTCCCTCTGCAGCCCATGACGGTCCAAGGTGGATCAGATATCCACCTGCAGCCCATGGAGGACCCCCCACTGGTGCAGGTAGAAATTCCCTGAAGGAAGCTGCAGCCCATAGAGACCCTACACTGGAGCAGGCTCCTGGCAGGAACAGCAGCCCGTGGAGAGGAGCCTTCTCAGGTGCAAGTTTTCTGTCAGGACCTCTGGCCCATGGGGGACCCACACTGGAGCAGTTATTGAAGAACTGTAGCCTGTGGAAAGGACCCTCACTGGAAAAGTTCATGAAGGACTGTTTCCATGGGAGGGACCTCATAATAAAGCAGAGGAACATCATGAGGAAGAAGGAGCAGCAGAGATGAAGCATGATGAACTGACAAGTAGCCCATTCCCCATACCCCTACACTGCTTGAGGAGAAGGAGGTAGAAGAGTCGGGAGTGAAGCTGAGCCTTGGAAGAAGGCGGGGGGNNNNGGGGAAGAGGGGAGGTGGTTTTAGTTTTGGTTTTATTTTTTACTATCCTACTCTATTTTTAATTGGTAATAAATCAAAATAAGCTTCCCCAATTTGTCTATTTTGCCCATGATGATTGTTGAGTGATCTCCCTATCCTCATCTTTACCCATGAGATTTTCATCTTATTTTCTTCCTCTGATATCCTGAGGAGGAATGAGAGAGAGGCTTGGTGGGTACTTGATGGACAGCCAACATTAACCCACCACAGTAAGGTTTATACAGTATGTCACTGAGTATTCAGTATGTGCGTTCAAATGCTTGAATGAAGCGTGATGCATACAGGCAAAAACCTGAAGAAAAAGGGGCTCAGCCAACACAGCTGGGCCACAGAAAGGAGGGTACAGCAGGAGAATTACTAGGATAAGCAACACATCTGATATTCAGACTAGAGATGATGAAAAAATTTTTTACAATGATGGTGGTGAAACACTGGAACAGATTGCTCAGAGAGGTGGTAGATGCCCCATCCCTGGAAACATTCAAGATTAGGTTGGACAGGGCTCTGAGCAACTTGATTTAGTTGAAGACATCTCTGCTCATTGCAGGGGGGTGGACTAAATGACCTTTAATGGTCCTTTCCAACCCAAACTATTCTGATTCTATAGCACGGTGCTGAGCTATCAGCCTGGAGTGGCGCATAAACAGCAGGATCAAATGTACCGCACCAGCTCTACCCCAAAACACTTGTATATAATGGAATATAAATTAAACCCATAGTATAAATGATATCTGGATTTTAAGTAAATGCTTAGCACACATTAAATAATTCAAATAAATGTGAGATAAACAAAAGCAGCTAATAGGAAAATACATGATTTAATGTACAGGGACATGTTTAAATGCACTTAACAGGGACCTGCACTACATCTCTCACCTGGCACCTACTGGGCAGTTCCATCTCATGGTACCCTGGTTAACCATGGATACCCGGGCTTGCTATTTGCTGACTAAAGAAGCCTGTGACACAAATCTGCTGTTGAAATCTAATTCTGTGGTTAAAGGTAATTAAGTCAGGGTCCTCAGCAAGAAGGTCCAAGTGACAAGCCAGAGGTCATGACAGAAACCAATAACTCCCATTTTCTGAGTGCATAGGCTTTTTCACAGAGCACTGGACTATCTTTCCTATGAAACTCTCCAGAAGGTAGAAAATCAGCAGTGAACATGAAAACAGAGAATATTTAATTTCATAGAATCATAGAAACATAGAATCATAAAATCATAGAATAGTTTGGGTTGGAAGGGACCTTAAACATCAACTAGTTCCAACCCCCCTGCCATGGGCAGGGACACCCGCCACTAGACAAGGTTGCTCAAAGCCCCATCCAATGTGGCCTTGAAGACTCCTAGGGAGGGGGCATCCACAACCTCTCTGGGAAACCTGTTCTGGTGCCTCACCACCCTCACAGTGAAGAGCTTCTTCCTTACATCTAGTCTAAATCTACCCTCTTTCAGTTTAAAGCCATTACCCTTTGTCCTATCACTACATGCCCTTGTAAAAAGTCCCTCTCCAGCTTTCTTGTAGGCCCCTTTTAGGTACTGGAAGGTGGCTAGAAGGTCTCCCCCAAGCCTTCTCTTCTCTAGGCTGATCAACCCCAACACTCTCAGCTTGTCTTCATAGGAGAGGTGCTCCAGCACTCTGATCATCTTCATTGCCTTCCTCTGGACTCAGTCCAGTACGTTCACGTCCTTCTTATGTTGGGGGCCCCAGAGCTGAATGCAGTAATCCAGGTGCGGTCTCACAAGAGCAGAACAGAGGGGGGCAATCACCTCCCCTGACCTGCTGGACACCTGCCTGTCCTTCCTAAAGAGCCTGTAGCCTTCCATTCCAACAGTCCAGTCATAGGAGCCATCCCACCACGTCTCCGTGATGCCAGTAAGATCATAGCCCTGCAAGCGCATGCCTCCAACTCCTCTTATTTATTTCCCATGCTACATGCATTTACATAGAGGCATTTAAGCTGGGCCCCCAAAGAGGTTGACTTACTGCCTGGAGTGGCTGGAATTCCTCTGTGCTGCTCTTCAGGTGCTCTACTGCTGACCTGTGATCCCTCTCCAGGCTCTGGGCATCTATTGCTGGCACTGGCATCAAACTGGTAGGAGTGGGATGGATCGAGGTTCCCGTCCACCGGCAACTTTATTTTAAAGCCCTCTTCACCAGCTTGGCAAGCCTAATTTGATCATGAGGTTGGCATGCAATATTACAACTGAAATACCTGCATTTTCTGTTTTCTTTTGGCTTTGTGTTTCTTTTGTTCACCCTCTTTTTCATGTGTGTTATTGCAGAGGAACTGCTGACAGTCAGTACTCCAGATGTGGGACTTTTATCACAGCAGGATTAACTAAATCACAAAAGCAGAGCCCATACAGCATCAACTCCCTTCCTTTTCACATCCCAGAGGCAGATGGCAATAAGAAATTAATTTTCTCATATTGTTAAAACTTATGCTTTTTCACCTGCGAGAAGGTTTTGTGCTTTGGTTCAAGGAGGGAACTGAATTTACAATTACAATGGAAAAGATGAATAGGTTCTACATCACAGTGACTAATATGGTCTGTAATTTTGTGCAAAGCAGGGATTTTCTTTTCCTTCTTTCCGTTTTTTTTAAATTAAAGTTGTCAAGAACTGTTTCTGGTTTGCATGTAGCCTTGTGCTAAGACACATGTAGATTAGTAGCATGAATTCTTGCCATGCAAACGTATGATGATACAATCCCTTGTTGGAGATGTTTTTTATCCCACACACAGACTGGGAGCTCCCATGATATTGGGTTATGTTAGACTGGTGCATGACACATTTCTGAATTTCAGGCTATCACAGGATCATGGCCTATGGCAAGGCACTGAACATGATGCAGTCAGAACTAACTTTCTCAAAATCTTTGGGATACAGCAGAAAAGGAACCCCTGCCAGAAAAATGCAACAGAAGAATTTTGAAAGAATAACTTGAGATAAGAATCCTTTTGCAAGACTTCCCCCTGCAAAAATGCTTTTTCAGGGTGATAAAATATATCACATGCAAACTATTAGTATGAGAATGAGGTTAAATCCACTGTTATTTCATGAAGGATACATCCTACAGCTGAACGATATCAAATAGGCCCCACAAATGCAGAAAAGCCATTTTTAGTTCTGGTGCAGATAGAAACAAATAAGGTTCTTGCTACATTCAGATACAATGCGATGAATAGTCATTGAAAACTGTGTCCTCCTTGTGGCTGCTATGGCAAAAGCAAATTTCTCCCAGACAACCTGCTTTTGTCCCAGGCAGCTTTTGGGCTGTACAGGAAAGCTGTTGCAAGGTGAACTCCAGCACAGAGAGCCAGTACACTACTCCCAACCTCATCTTGTGATGCTCATCCTGCTCCAAGGGACCTTTTCAGGCTTCTGCAAGTTCAGTCCCAGACTTATGTTAACTAATACAAAAACACTGTTCTGAAGAAACTGCATGTCATTCCAGGCAACTTCCTGAGACAGATAAGTTCCTAAAATGCCATTTAGTCATCATTTTCCTTCGTCTTTGATGTCTGCATAATAATATTGTTAAGGGGAATGTTGTGACTGTACTAATGACTTCCTCCCAACAAACTGTTTAACAAAAACAAGGGGATCAAGTTTTTGGGGCTCTTTCTGATATGTTCTGGAACAGGACCATGAACCATACCCTTCCTCCTCACAGACATAAGACAATAAAACCTTTTCCTCACTCATAAATGAGGCTGTATTTGAGCTATGAATGACTGACAATAGGCTATTAAGTCTCCCAAGCCATTCTGGTTTTTTTTCTTCGTCCCATTCATTTTTCTCTAGAGAAACTATGAAGGATGCACCACATGATCCATTGGAATTTAATCACATGAAATAAATGGCCAAGTGCAATCTCCATCTTACTAGCTAATCTTTTTCATTAACATATTGGTTAATAATTGGTTTTCTTTTACTGTACATCATACCGACTGTGCATTAGATCTTCATAGCAGTAATGCGAATGTGGACACCATCTTCCATTACTGAGACTTTTAATATAAAAGGATGTCTGGAACAGATTAGATAGCCATGTCAAACTAGTATGAAGCTGAAGCTATTTTAAAAAAGCATTATTGTTTAAGTTGGTTTGGGTTTTTTAATTAATTTTTATTTTTATTAAAGTCTGTACTGGTGCCTTTATCACAATGACAAATTTCATGTAGAAGACTGTTTAACACGTGGTAACTTGTTCACATAGCCATATGCAGAACCAAGGCTTAAGCTTTTGGCTTGCTTTTCTACCATGATAAACTATAGTAATTATTGCTATTTAAATGCAAGTTGAGCTTCCTTCCACTCACCACAGGCTCCACACTTGTGTTGGTCATTATTATGAAGTAGTTGTGAGTTTCCAACCAGCTGGTCTCCAGGTCACGTGGCTGTATGTACATGTACTCACTTTGAGAGCTATTCCTCTACTCTCTGCTTACAGAATATCTCTGGTACATGGCACATCCTGTGTTTATTTGACTGTCAGTACTGTGATTAATGCAGATCCAGAGTCCACTGGTGAGTAATAATTGAGCCTACTGTTCTATCCATATCCCTCAGATTAAAATTGCCACAGCACAGAAGGCAGACAGCTTAGAATTTAAATTGCTGGACATCTAGTGCACTTTTACACAATATGCAAGTCAGCCTCAAGTTTCACAATAAAGTCATCTTTTTATGATACTGTATCATTGCCTTTCTTTCTTGCACATTTTTCATATCACTAACACTTAGCATTGATGAAACTTATAGTTAGCTTTATTTAGCAATTGTTCTCTTGAAATCCAAAGGAACTTTGTAGTACTGCTGTTACTCAGTTGCCATTTTCTTTTTGGGCCTGACAAAATTTGCTGTTTTTCTTAAATTACTCCACTGCAGAAACAGAGGTCTGAAGTGAAAATTCTGTTTTCATGTAGCATATTTAATTGTTATTGGTAGAGAAAAAATCTTTCAAATGTAATCTATAAAATGAGAATCAAGACAAAAAAAGAACCCAGTATAATTTTGCTCTGTGAGTTTTTAACACTTCAGATTAACAACTCTGAAATGAGAGCATTTGATTGTAGCTGCTTCTAAAAAAAACCCCAACAGACAAACATAGGCATCTCTGCTTTAACTGATTTCTATCCCTTTTCAGTGTGTCTATGTTCATCTTTCACTAGCTGATCTATGTTACTAATGAACTCTCAAGATTCAATGAATTCTCAAGAACAACTCTCAACTTGTTCGTAAAATGGTTTAAGTTTGAGTTCAATCCTGAATTCAGGATGCACAAGACACCATGGAAAGCATTTTTATAGGATTCATCTCTTTACAAAACATTCTTCAGTTAGTGTGTAAGTAGGCTGACTTGAACACAAAGACAAATAGGAAAGAGATTTTAAAAAAAAAAAATAATTGAAGTGAAGGAGTCAAAGAGCTTTAAAATTTGGTTTACTTCATCTGTCACAATAAAAGATTGCTTTCTACAAACACTTGGACCAGAAGAAAAAGAAGTCTACTTATGCATTTCTCACGGAAAGATTAATCTATGTTTTATAACTACACATGGTGCACATCACTGAAACATTTCTACATCCCAGATGGGAAAAAGAAACTCTTAGTCAAGTGGTTCCCAGTTTTTTTACAGCAAACCTTCCTGATACTCCATTATTCCCATCAGTCTGAGGTCCATCCATCCCAGTTCCTCCCATCATCTCTGCCTCAGCAGGTTCATCTCCTGATCTGTTTCTAAGTCCTCTCTCCAGAACAGCAACTCTCCTCATGCTTTGGTCTCTTCTCACCTCCAAAACATGTGTGTGATACTGAAAATTGATGGAAACAGGGGAGAGGACCAGAAAGCATTGACCTACAAGTACCACCAATTCACCTGATTAACTAGGCCATGAGTAACTTCAAATCCATTTGGGCTGACTCTAACTGTGGAGCAGATAACTAGCTAAGCAGAGGTGGGAGGCTGCGTGAGAACACATGGCACAGCTACCATTTCAAGATCATTCCCAGTCCCAGTCCCAGTGCCACCTCCTTCCTGGAGAAATGAAGGCAACAGTAGGGGTAAGACAGGAAGAGAAAGGAAGAAGGAGCAAGCAGAACTATTGACCCATCCCAGCCTACATTTTACCTGCAAGATTTCTTGCCTTAATGATTGGGTACACTGGATTAGACCACAGACATTAGTGAAGAAAGAGGAAAATTAAGGCCAGGGTAGATGAACAAATCACCATGACTCCAAATACTTCCAAAAGCAAAAATGTTTGTAACACCTTTTTAAATTAATCATAATCTTTTTCTTTGAGTAACAGCAAAGAGTAATGCTGTTAAGTGCTAATTAAGATACTTTGACTGCACTGAAAATATTTACACCTTCCGCATTAGTGCATATATTAATTGCTCTTGTAACTTTTCTGTCCTATAAAAGTGTTCAGCACTGATAGAGCCAACAATAGCAGGTTGTTTTTAAGTTCTAATTAAACACAATCAGAATTAATTTAATAAGATCAATTTTCAGTAAACATCAGGAAGCTTCTCCATTAAAATCAAATCTCCTTCAAGTAGGTTATGCTGGACAAACAGGAGCTGCAACATCACTGAACACAGCTTACATATCAGATCTTAATGCTTTTCTGCCTCTACCAACTGGTCCAAGTCCACTTCCCTCTAAAAGACCCCAACATGTAGCCATTATCTCTCCAACCTGTCTTCCAACCACTTCAGTCTTCCAGCAGCACTTTCACCTTCTCCACTGCCACCTGATAGCTATGCAATAACTTCCCTAAAATGTACACCATATAGCTTCACCTGGAGAGGAAAGAGGGAGTATTTTTCCAGAAAAATATTTTATGCACTGTTTCAATTAATTCCTTCTAAGTAACATGAACCTGTTGGCTTCTATAGCTTAAAGTTATGGAAGATCAAAACAAGCTTTACTGTCCCAGCAAGAGAATATGAGATATGCCTCAAATGTTCCTCATTTTATCTGCCCTAGTTTTCCATCATGATGTTTGTAATCTGTTCTCAGGTAGCACTGTGACAAATAGCACTACATACTGCTCTAATTCCAGATTGGTGCTAATAAAAACAAGAGTGGTAATAATATCTAGAGTTTTCCCACCAGCTGTGATTGTGCTGGAGTACAAATGATGCCTGGAGACTGTGCAGAAGGAGATGGGAATTTTATTTTCTTCTTACAGATGATTCACACCATCTTCTTTTGCCTTTAGGATTGCTCCTCTCTAGTGACAGCAGAGACAAACGTAGCTGATTTCCTTTACAGCTACCACTTACTGACACATAAGTGCTAGTTGCTTTACCCAGAGAAGGATATCAAATGCAAAACAAGTAACAGCATGGAAAATGAATGAACAAGCAGAATCCGTGGGTCTCATCCTTAGCAAGCTGAGCAGTTTGCTGATATGATATACAACTGAAGATCTCCATCTGCAGAAAAAAAAACCACTGTCTGAACAGCATACTGATGTCCACTTCATGTTCTGGGGTAACGTCCTGTGAAAGTCATTTTGAGACTCAGTGGCTGAGCTAAGGTTAGCTTCATGGTCTCAGCATAAACCAGATTTCACCTTTGTTGGAGATATTTTGATATTCTGTAGCACTTCAGACACATTGCAGAATGTTAGACCCATCATGATTATATACAGGATTTCTTTTGACATGGGGGCTCTATGCTCATTCCCAAAATTCTTCTACAGCACATTGGCTGACTTGGTCCATGTTTCAAGACACAGACTATTTAGATATATACAATGTAGATATACAAATACAATTAAAAGCCTAAACCTTTCTGGTAACAATCTAGGGAAAAACTCATATTGCACCAAAGTAAGAGCCAAAACTGGCCTGGGGGATTGTGGTATAAGAACTTATTTATCTCCCCTGGCTAAAGAGAGAGGTTAAGTGCATAGCTCAGATCTTGATCACAACAAGGTAAGCATTCAAAACAAACCAAAAAAAACACCAAAAAAATCAAGCAGAATTAATCCCACCTTCTGGCTCTGTATCTGTCCTACACTCACAATTTACTTGCTTTGAGTGAGACAGCTTCCTGTGTCAATCAAGGACCTCCTTTTGGGGAGAAACTCTTAGACATCATGAGTTACAGTGTGCTTGCAGAGAGCAACAGAAAGTGACTATACTAGACACTATTTTTCTTTAAAATGTAGACACCTATTCTCCCAGATTGTAATAGACATTTTATCTGTAATAATATTTTGCCTTCTGTAGCACCTTGTGTCTCCGCATGGCAGAATACTTTGCAAACATTTAATTAAGCCTTATGATGTCCCACCGAGGTTGGCAGGTAGGTGTTTCATAATGGTGTCAGATATTTAAAATTACTTACACATACAGACACACAAAAACTGATCATTAGGTTAGGGGTAGAAGTGGGACCACAATATGGAAATTTCATTCCCCCTTCTCCAGCATGACTACCTGAGGACTCTCTGACTTTGGAGGGCCTTGGGTGGACAGTGCTATGTCAGGCAGCAGTAAAGCTGACAGCTAGAAGGGAAGATGAAACAGAGTGTGTTATGGCAATCTTCCCAGGATTTCAGGTGATAGAAGTCAAAGTGCCTTCATTCACTAATGGACAGAAGAGTATAAGGTTATTCTCCATCTCTGAAGAGGCTACAGACAACCACAGCGCCCAAGTGCAGTGTGTTCTGTTCTGGCATCCAGAATGGCATCCCAAAACAGAACAGCAAGGTCAAACCCTCACCCACAGGAGCTGGCAGAGCTGGCAGAGCTGGCTGTGTAGCTGCAAGCTGGCATATTACGTGCAATTCTCAGACTTCCCCTGGGCTGCCGTAATCTACGGCCACAGCACCTGTCTCGCTAAATTACAGAGATATGTGCATCCTCGGACAACAGGAAGGAGGAAATAAAAGCAAGGAAGTTGGCACTGACATCGTATGTATGCTCTGTAGTGAGCTCTCAGCCCACTGACTAATGAAATCAAAATTCATCTGGGGATTTATCCACAAGTCCCGTTCATCATAATCTTTGCGTCTAAAACTAACTCTTAAAATCCTACCTGAATCTACCCTTTTTCTTCTGCTCCAGAAGATTTCTGGTAACTCACTGGCTTGCAGAAGTGGCTTAAGGGTGCCGCAGGACTTGTGTATGCTCACAGTGGGTTTCTAAATGTCTCTGGCTTTGTTTGCAATATTCCAGTGACATGAAGTCAGAACTGGCAATTTGGTAGATGGCAAAGTTTTCTGTTTGCTGCTCAGGAAACTTAGCTCTGAATCCCAGCCCAGGACAGACTTCTTCAGTCATATGAGCCACGTCACTTCCCTATCACATACTATGGCACCCAATCTTTAAAAACGTGATAACAGAACTTACCTGCCTTGTAGACATGTTCTGAAGTATGGCATACATCAAATTAATAACATTTTGCACAAGTACTGCTGAGCTAAATGTTACCTAAATACTATATTTGGATACACAAAGAACTCTTAGTGTGAGGCAACCCTTTAATTGCCATGGTCTTAATTCCTCCATCTCAGCTTTCCTATTTAACAAGGCATGCAACAATATCTGAAGGAGAGGTCAGATGCGCAGGGAACCTTGTGTACATTCCACACTGCTGCAGACTGCTTCAGCATCTGTTATGGGTTTGTGTGGCGCGGTTTTCCTTGGTGGCAGGGGAGGGGGGCTGCAGAGGCGGCCCCTTTAAGAAGTTGCTGGAAGAATTCGCCGCCCCAAAATGTCGGACCCGTGCGCCAAAATGTCGGACC
>VYZV01020642.1:0-18589 GCA_013401275.1 Pandion haliaetus
AAAAAAAAATAAAGACACTGCTTCACTTGCATGTTATTTCATGTACCTAAAAGAAGGAAAATAGGCAAAGTTGGGGGGGATCACTTATCTTTCAGAAGCTTAAATGATTTTTTTTCCAGTTAACTATAGGATGATCACTAACTTGTTTTGTATAGATATATAGGCTGTTGTTTTCATTTTGAATAAAAAAAGCAGTCAAAACAATTTTTCAGTTTTATACCTCCAAGGAGTTAAGCAAATATGGACATAGGGACCTAGCAAAGGAGGGGTGTGAAATCATTTACACTGTTATAAGTCTCTTTTCAGTACACTTTGACTCAAGTTGTTATTCCCTGTAATACACGCTTGCTTTCAGAAGCATAAAAATACTGCATAACATAACAGCAAGGTTGTCTGAAACACATTTAAACAGCTGAAATGTATAATGAAATTGAAGGCAAACTTATTTTTTTTTAGTTATTGCACTACAACTGAGAAGAAAAAATAATAATAAAAAGGATTCTGATTATTCCTAGTGTTTTCAGGATATTTTTCTACTTTTAATACATTATTTAGCTGTTAAGTAGATAATGCTGGGCAGAAAATCTAAAGAATGTGAACCCTCTCAAAGCCAAATCTGGAATATGACTTGTGTGGAATTACTGATGACAATAATGACAGCACCAGGAGTAGAATAGAAAGGTGCAAAGAGTTTTTTAACTGCATTTTTGTCCTACTTTGTGACTTTGCAATAAAGTTTTACCATCTTTGTATAAAGAAACACTAGGGCTTTGACTATGACTATTGCACAAAAAGCAGATGGAAAGGTCTACGGCTTTGTTCATGTTTTGTTTCCTTACTGTGAACAAGGGGGAATAGCAATCTCTGAACATTTCTAGTCACAGAAAAGGTGCAGAACAGCTTTTGCTAAAGTGTTTTATTTAATCTCTTGAATTGCACAAATAAGCTCATTAGCACTGCAAAAACGATGTTTAGTTCTTTACTTTTGCAAGCATTAACAAATTAAATCTTACAGCATAGCACAGAGAGGTATTTTCTTAAAAAAAATAGTGAGGTCAATTAATTTAAGGATCTGTAGCTAATCAAAGGCCTTGACGAACCTGAGGATTCTCTATTCTGTTTGTATTCTCATGGTTTCTTTATAGATATGTTGGGTAATACAATCAGGTTGCAAATAAATATAGGATAATTTATTTTCACTGAAGTCAGCAATCAGAATTAATGTAAATATATCTTTATTTCATATAAAACCACTTTTTGCTTCAGTTGTAGGTCACATTTGTTATGAATCATGAATAGCCTCTAAAAAGAAAATTATGCATTTGAAAATATGAGTATGTTATGTTTCATTTCTTTCTAATGCAGAAGGCAGCAGGTGAGATTGTTGTTAGAAAACTGAATGATGAAGAAAGATTTGCAATAAAATTTCCTGTTTAGAGAATAAAATTGGTCCTTGTGAGGGTATACTATTCAGAAGAAATGGAACAAAATATACATACCCATGTAACAAAATATACAGTTATATTACTTTTTTTCTATCTTGGAGAATATCTGTGACCAGATGGTATTAAATTATAGCATACATGGAGGTATATTGTTTTATATAATACATGCTATTTTATTCCAAAGAAGTGACCTCAAAATAATCTTCTGTAACCATTAATTAATAGTTCATATCTGTCAAAGCTGGAATTGGTAGATTTCATACTGTATTGTTGCTTCTATTGTCTGACTGTTGGAGTCTGCAAATTCTATTAGATACACTACAACATGAAGGAAGGTTTGGTTACCATAGTTACTTATAAATGTTTCTTCAAACTTCACTTCCTTCACACATTTGTGTCAGTAAAGCACAAGCAGTCATGTGTTTATGAAGCGTGGTCTCAGGAAGAAAGTGGTCAAATCTTCTGTGAATGGTGTTATAAAGGTCCTTAAAATATATCTTTTTTCCCCCATATATTTTGATTATAGGTGACATTCTTATGGAATGCACAACTACTGCCATAATACTTTCAGGTGAAAGACAACAAGATAATATATAAATTTTTTTTTTCTCTATTTTATATATAATATTTTCAGCAATTTAATGAATTAATACATGTATTAGTACAATTATATAACCCAGGGCATTTTGCAGAAGTAGGTATGGATTCAAACTTTGATTATAGTCTTTTACGGAGTAACTATTGTGAAAGAGATGTTACCCATCAAAATATGATTCAATTTCAAACAATATACTTGATCTTTTAGGCCTTGTATAAGATTCCCCCCTTGATTGCTCCTTGATGTCATTTTTCTCTTCTATAATATTTCCAGAGGACATGTTGACAGGTTTGGGTAAGAGTGAGCAACATCTGACAGGTAAAATTGCTTGGAATATTTCAAGCTACACAGCTTGCTGTAGGCAATAAAAGCCTATCATCTCCCATACACCTATCTTTCATATATATAAGTATATAAAACACACACATGGGTGTTTATAATTCTTATATAAATATACACATGTACACATATAAGTATAGTGTTTGATCCATCAAATACTAGATCTGGGCAGTTTTCATCTGCCATGTGGTGAACAGAAGGTAAAAAAAGAATGGATACCCCTGTATGAAACTGAGATGAAAAGTGAGAGTGACCTTTGAGAAACCAACCAAAAATACATATCACCCTGTTCTTATTGTGTAGTTATTTGTACATGTGTTTTGGCATTTTAGCTACACTTGACTATTTCTATGCCTTTTATGAAAGTGTAAGACAAACACTTAGGAATTAAGATAAAATATCTCTATTCTGAAAAACTCCCTTTCCCTAACATGCACTTCTCTCTCAGGCTTCCTACAGCTTGGTAATGCAGGTTACTGAAGAAAACAGAAATTCTGAAACTTTCATACCTCCTGTTTATAATGATAGAGAATGGCACTACAAGGCCATTTACCCATGAGAGGAACAGTGCCACTGATTGGATTAGAGCAGGAGAGACTAATGCAGTTATGTCCTTAAGGGTTAGATGAAAAATGAATCTTTCATCTCTGCGAGTGAGCACAACCAGCAATTCAAAAACATTATGTGTGTGAGGTAGTTTGCAGGATCTGTTCTATTTGTTGCTGGAATTGGCTGTAGAGCATTTGGCAAAGTAGGAGTTCTTTCAGGCCTGGAACATTATCCCAAAGCCCCTTTCTGTGCTTAAACTTTAAAAGTAGTTTGAAGGGGAAATCATAACACATTTCTGCAGTTTACAGAAATAACATTACTTAATACTTCTGAAAACAACTGCTATTAACAGTTGAATAGGACTTCAGTACTCTGGGATTCACAGTAGCATCTGTGAAAAATCTCCAAAGATTAAGGAAAAGATTTTCCACAACACCTAAAACAGTGTTAGGCACCAGACCTCAGTGAGGCAACTAATTTTCTTGTATAACTCGGTAATTGATGAGTTTATTGCTGTATGGATGAGAGTTTTTTTCCAGAATGTTGCTACTTGTCCGGAGAATCATTTGGAAGATTTCATTTTGGATATTTTTAAACACAACCTTAAATGATAAATAGGAATTTCAACCCCCTCAGCCCATAATCTCCAGAGACAAATATTATTGTGAGATGAAACAGATGATTTAATGATTTGTTTTGATGAATGGTATCCAATATTTTTTTTCTGCTTGTAAGTTGTTTGCTAATGAAATCTAATCTTTTTAATGAAATTGTTTTTAATTTGCAAGAATAGAATCATAGAATCATTTAGGTTGGAAAAGACCTTTAAAATCATAGAGTCCAACCATCAACCATGGCCACTAAACCATGACCTGAAGTGCCTTGTCTACATGCTTTTTGAATACCTCCAGGGATGATGACTCAACCACTTCCCCTGGCAGCCTGTTCCAATGCTTAACAACCCTTTCAGTAAAGACATTTTTCCTAATATCCGATCTAAACCTCCCCTGCCGCTACTTGAGGCCATTTCCTCTTGTCCTTTCACCAGCCACCTGACAGAAAAGACCAGCACCCACCTCACTACAACCTCCTTTCAGGTAGTTGTAGAGAGCGATAAGGTCTCCCCTCAGCCTCCTTTTTTCCAGACTAAACAACCCCAGATCCCTCAGCCGCTCCTCATAACACTTGTGCTCCAGGCCCCTCACCAGCTTTGTTGCCCTTCTCTGGACACGCTCCAGCGTCTCAATGTCTTTCCTGTAGTGAGGGGCCCAAAAACTGAACATAGTACTCAGGGTGCGGCCTCACCAGTGCTGAGAACAGAGGGACGATCACTTCCCTGCTCCTGCTGGCCACACTGTTTCTGATACAGGCCAGGATGCCATTGGACTTTTTGGCCTCCTGAGCACACTGCTGGCTCATATTCAGCCAGCTGTCAACCAGCACCCCCAGGTGTTGTTCCGCCGGGCAGCTTTCCAGTGACTCTTCCCCAAGCCTGTAGCGTTGCATGGGGTTGTTGTGACCCAAGTGCAGGACCTGGAACTTGGCCTTGTTGAACCTCATACAATTGGCCTCGGCCCAACGATCCAGCCTGCCCAGATCCCTCTGCAGAGCCTTCCTTCCCTTGAGCAGGTCAATCCTCCCTGTCAACTTGGTGTCATCGGCAAACTTCCTGAGGGTGCACTCAATCCCCTCATCCAGATCATTGATGAAGATATTAAAAAGGACTGGCCCCAGTACTGAGCCCTAAGGAACACCTGTTTGAATCTATACCTCAGTTGTTTTGCCAACAGTTGTATTTTTGGTTTTCATCTATCAAAAGTACATTGGCTATCACTAGTCACCTATGGTAACAAAACAAACTGGCCAGTTCTGTGAAGTTCTAGGATTTTTTTCTATTTTTTTAACAGATTATTTTCAATCACAGATTAATGAATGCATAACAGCCAAAAAGTTCATATAAAATTCTTTTTCAGTGCAGTATATGGGCTCTCACAGATGGGCTGTCTTCAGCAAGGGTACATTTTCACATAACACAGCTAAGGCGACTCACTAAATTCAGGAGAAAGTCACAGTATCCTGTGACGTGCTCTACTGGCTATATTCCACTCAGAAATGTGCACATATATACAGTCTCATTATTTTTGTCTATTATTATATAAATAACACTTATCCAGTACCGTTATTAACCACAAAAAAAATTTCCCCTTGATTTTCTCCTGCTCTTAGCGAACAGTCAATCAGGGCTCAAACCTCAGTAGAAGCTTTCATCTTAAGAATGGTTAGCAAACTGCACAAACTGGAAATAGCTTCGCAAGTTGACAATTAAAATGGTATCTAGAGCAGTTGTGTTCGCTTAAAGAAATGAAAGGTTCTTCTCTTTCCTAATCCCCAAGAACTGCTCAGAAGATGGTTATCACGAGTAAGTAAGTCCCACGATGGATTGCATCCTTTAAGAGGAGCTGAGAGTGTTTCTGAATAGTGCATTATAATGGGTGTGAATAGAGTGAATCAATCTGGAAGAAAAATGACAGCTATTGGTGATCCGGGTTATAAGACTGTTAGCTCAGGACTGTTTCTAATACGAATCAAATACTTATGACCATTATATTAGTAATTAAAACATATGAATTCCTATGTTCTTTATCTTATTTCTAGACCTTTATGTATTAATTGCTCAGTTATTTTCATTTATTAGGGTAGTTTTATTTTTTGCAAATTTTTCTCTCTTTTTATCTTCAGAAAAATACAACATGACTATTTTTGTGACTATTTCTGAAAATGGTTGTATTTTTTGAAAGTTTTCCTTATACCTTTTCAATAATTCTACTGTGTTTTGGTTGTGGTGCAGTTTTTAAAATCTTGCTGCTCTCTGGTTTCCTAGATACTATGAAGGTTCATGAACAATACAGTTGAAGTCACAAGACACGTTCTCATGATTTCTTCCCATGTCTGTCTAAACAGATACTATTCCCATGTAAGTATACTCTCTGACCTACTGTAGTCTTGATTAAATTTATGTGCTTGGCTGGCACATTTTTTTCTTATTAAATAGTAACAGCATAAGATCATTAAACACATCAGTATTCTCATAAAAATGTAGTTTAATTTCCATTCTTATCTAGTAATCAGTCTTACTGCACTCTTTGTTAGGAGTAGTATACTTTGTACTTTTTCAGCTACTTTGGCTGTTGCTTTATTTAATTGATTCCTTGTATTTTTTGTCTTTTCTTTTTTTTTTACCAAATGCACTAAGTGAGATATTAGGACAGCAGACTATATGGAATAGGCCACAGCTCCTGTCTTTATGGAAGTATGAAAAACATCCATCAATGTCAAAAGTCCCCTTTGAGCTCTCTCCTCCCAGAACCTAACTCTAAGAAATGTGTTTAATTTGTAACTTACATTTTATTTACCAGTATCTATCTTCCTAGTTTGAAGCAATTAAATTAAAGTAATTAATTTCTTAAGGTGCTAAAAGACTAATATAAGCAGTGTTTTTGTGGGTATCCATTTCTTGAAAGATGACTTTATTTGAATAGCAGAAATTCTGTGTGAATGCAAATAAACAAATTTGACATGAAAATCTAGAATTTGAAGGACTACAAAATATAAACCAAAGTAGATTAAATTTTACAATTGTCCCAGTAACTTGCCTTGAAGCCTAAGAACAGATCCTAATTTGTGTAATTTTTATAAGCCATTCTTTGGAAGTACCATGTATTCTTTGATTTTTCCAGAGGGACTGGTAGATGCTGAGCACTTCAGAAATCCAGTCTATTAAGAAAATCCTTTCGTATTGTGACCCTCCCTCCCTGGACCATGTCAGGCAACTTCTGCCATGTACAAAGTGACTCTGCAAGCTGGACATACACAGTCTAAGACTGCAAAGCAATTGTTTTTGGTAATCCATACAGTAGATAGAAGGGACTAAAAAACTATTATGCTAATACGCTCACCATCCCCAATAAGACATTTAATGAGTCTCTTCTAGCCCAGCAGACCTCAGCTGGGTGAGGCTGGGTTAGCCTCTATGTCCCTGGGCATGGGCTGACCCTCTGTGTTGCTGAGCTGCCATCTTTCATTTCCCTTTTTTCTTTAGTACTTATACCTGTTCATGTTGGCATTTTTTCCTTGAGCAGCTAAATATCACTGTCTTGACAAGGGTATTATTGTCCGGGCTTTTATACATCTCAGCTTGCCTGGCTTTAGCTTATGTATGTCCAGGTCATGTAGGTCTGAGATCACAAGCACCTGAAACCCTCAGCTGAGGGTTACAGTATTTTATTCAAACAAATGATGCTATGGATGAGGTGGATTATGTGTTTATAGAGATTTAAACTCTCAAATCCATGCTGACAGCTGTAATGTATTTTGGCTAATAATTCCATTTAAAATATTCTGAGTTCCCCTATATTTTTTCTTGTGCAAAACCCGCAAATCTAGCAAAGAGCTTAGATGTTGCCCATCTACAAACAAATGAATTATCAGTGATCTGCTGGATGGGACATTTACTCATCTTTGTCCTTACACTACAGTTTTAGAAAGACTTTATTACTGCTTGCTTAGGCTGTATCTATACCAGTAAAACACACGTTTGGGACTGCTCTCTGGGACTACAACCAAGTAGCATGGAGTGGTCTGTATCCATGCTGCTAGATTCTTTAATCCCCCAAAACAGTGTGACCATACCCAAACTTTTTAATCGAAGGATCCTTCAATGCCCAGCCCATGCTACCTCCAGGGTTGTGGCTGGGAGGGTGTTAGTGAGTTTAGGCCAAAACTGCTAGGAACAGATCTAACCACATCCCAGAAGAGATTACCACCTTCCAGCGCCCTTCAGTGTTCTCCAGCAGTGCTTCTGCACTTAAGATCTAACTAACCTGCATTACAACTTTGTGATAGAAAGGACTTGGTTTCAGTTATTTCAATGCAAATATTTGACCTCTTACTTTTGCAGGACTTAAAGATGCAATATTAGAAAATGCACCATCCAGATAAAATTTTTGGTTTAGTTTATTTTATAATCTGCTGTTGAATTATTTATTGTACTCTTTGGTAATATGAACAACTTCATAAAAAAGTGTGAAAACCAAAAGGGAATCCTGGCCAAGTTCAGCCTGACTTTCCATAGCATATGTAAAAACCTGGTAAATATACCTCTTACCATTAGGTCCCAGATCAAAATAATGAATTGCTATTATTAAATGTTGTTTATTGTTTTCATACATGTCCCCAAAAAAATAAAACAGCAATGTGCTCACTTAATATTGGAGAAGGGTATTTATATGTACTTCCTACATATAAAGCCTTAAAATTACGAAACAGAGGAAATAAAAAAGGGGATTTGGTGAGGATGAGTGTCATTTGTAATAGATTGTGGACTAACTGTATAGCAGGTCTACCTCTACCAAGAAGAGATGGTTAAGGCTGTGGGGCCAAAATCCCTGAGCAGTGTGTTAGCTTCCTTTGAAAAGGACTCTGGGTGAAAGGAGTGCTGCTGGGTCCACTGCAAGGTGCTCACAGAAAGTTTTCCTCTATATCTTTCCATTCCAGGGAAGGATTGTGCTATTCTGTGAAGCAGGTACACTTTTTATTTGAAGGTACGAATCGTCTAGATTCCAAGAAACCCGATCAGTCCTGATTGCAATAGTCCTAAAGCAAAATACTGTGTATTTTGTTTCTTATCTAAAACTTTTTTTCCTCCATATGGAAGAATCACATTTCTGACTGACCTTAGGGGCAGGGGGAAGAGAGAGACATGGAATTGTGCCCCACAAACATATGCCCCACATACAAAAATCCTAAAAAGGGGATTAAGGTTGCTTAGTGTTTTTTTTTAACAGAAAATTATTATTTTGTAGTGTAACTGTGTGTATGAAACAATAAAAATAGATTATTGCTAACTTTCTAGTAATTCCTGCAAATTTTTAGTTTCCTTTGGACATCATTACATAAATGACCTATAACACTGTTTCAGGGAAGCAAACTGAAGTCACAGTAATGACAGCCCCTTTTTTGTCAGCTCCCAGCTCATCTTTGCAAATGAGTAACATGAAGATGACAGGAGCCTTTGAACGTCTTTTAGGCTTTAATTATAGTACAGTGTGCTTTTTCAATCTTCTCAGATTTGCTTAAAATATTGTTCTTGTTGGAAATAAAATTAACAGTTGAGATTTGTTCTTCCTTTAAAAGAGATTGGGTAACATGTATGGCTCAAGTGATTAGGATTCACTTCTACTATAAGTCACACATCATTTTTCCAAGAAAGGAAAGAAGATGAAGAAAAGCAAAGCTTCCTTTTTATTATTACTGTGCCTAGAAATGACTGTGCAGCTGCAACAGAGAAGTGAATGAGAAGCACATAATTGATGTTTTCAGCTTGGGTTTTTTTACATTCAGTATGTATTGGATCTTTTACCTAATCACTTTAATATGTGCTAATCAGACTTTGTCATTGGAGGCTCACCAGTGGCAGCTGCTTGTGCACAAGACTGAGAACAAAGCAGTCACTTTAGTCTAGTTCTTTTTCTCTTCCATGTACATCTATCCTCCTCCTGCTATCTAAGATCTGGCTCCATGTAAAAATAATGTTGTAAGACCTGGTTATCTCAGCATTAAAAATTGAATTTACTATATAGATTGTAGGATGTCTGTTTGCACAGAAATCCACTGGTACATTTTCTGCTACAGATGACTACCTTTCTTTAAAGGAGAGTGAGGCAGCTCACCGGGGACCATTCACAATAGGCAGCTATGGGTACCTTATGTGCCAGCTCCACTTTTGTATCTCCAGGTGCAGGATATGCAATCCCTACCACATAGCAATGTCCCCTACCAGTGCTTGCTGGGGCAGCGTGCTTTCTGATCACTCCTTTTCTTCAGATATACTTTTGAAATCTCATTTTGAAATAGCAGAGAGCTAGAGAAAGAATGCTTTCCAACTGAGATTTATTCCACTTGAAAGCTCCTCCTGGTTTTGCCTTTTAGAATAATAATTCTGTCATCTGCAGCAGAAGAGAGAAGGGGAACTGAGCTGTAGAACATCATCTGGTCCAGTGGGTCACTGAAGATCTTTTAACCACCCCCTCGCTGTTATTTTGTGCATATGTTGGTTGACTCTGTCTAACATGACATGTAATGCATTAATTAGGTGGTTTCTTCTCACTTGCCCAAATCATCATTAAATTAGTCTTGTCACTATTGTGATAAGTGTGACTAAGGACTTGGGTATATTTTGAATGTAAAATATTCCTATTAATTTACAAAGGAAATTGTACTGAAATGTGAATATTCCTGGGCATGAAATATTCTTTTGTTTACATGCAAACTTTCTAATGAAGCATTGTTGATATTGTCACAACCCAGGCTGGACAGACCAGGGAGGGGTCGTGGTGAATTCGGAATTCCCTTGGGCTAAATTAAGGTGAAACGACACCAAACCATCAGTTAAACATTTTATTCATGACAGAAGCAACCTGAACTCGAGAGGCATAACAGTAGGTGGCAGGATTTCTCTTAACAGCAATTGACATGAAAGTACCTCAGTAAACTGTGTAACCCGTGGTAACCATATATATCAATTCAGGGAATAAGGAGAGCCCACCCCTTGAGTCATGAGGTTCAGAGCAGACCCCCTTGCTTTCTAGACTCCTTCTCAAAGAGCCTAGGAGTGGCTGGATCCGCTCCTAGTCCCAGACTCGGTCAATGGTTTTATGTCCTAAAGGGATGAGGTGTAAGGGTATGAAAAAGGAGAGAGGTGAGAGAGGGAGAGGCAGAGAGAGAGAGAGAGAGAAAAGTGAAAAGAAAGAGAAAAAAAGAGAAAAGAGAGAAAAGGGAAAAGATAAAAGAGAAAAGAAAAAAGAGAGAAGGGAAAAGAGAAAAGAGAGAATGGAAAAGAGAAAAGAAAAAAGAGAAAAGAGAAAGGAGAAAAAAGAGAAAAAGATTTCACCTCTCCTGGGTCCAGCATTGCTCCAGTCAGCCTAAGGGTCCAGTTCTGGAGGGTGTACATGCCTGGGGATTCAGTTTGTGCCCTTTTATCATCTCCTTGCCCCTCCTTCAGGTGGGCACTTGAACTCGTTAGGCTAATTACCTGTTGTACGTGGTTTGTGCTCCAGAATCTTTGGGAAATGGGTTGGTGGGCCTGGGGAATAACTTCCCCTTCCCTGCAGACATGACCATTGTTTGATCTTTGGCCATACATGGTGAACTGCCCTGCACAGCATATCTGAACAGCGTATCAGAACAGCATATCAGAACACGGAGGTGTGCACCCTCCAGCATGGTCCTGTGCTGATCGGCTTCTTTTCACTTGTGGGTCATTGCTATGCAGGGTTCGTTGTTATGCAGAACTTGCCCCACCATAATGTTTGAGACATTTACTCTTTCAGTCTCTCACAGATATCTTATTATGTGACAAATCAAAAATTCTGTTCACAGGTAGCATATCCTGCTGATATTAGACTTTAGTATCTCCAACAGTCTAGCGACTCCTATCCAAATGTGAATTTGATTTTAGTATCTACTGTCATTTTTGCCTCCTAGTTACACTTTATTACAGATGAGGAAAATGAGTTGTTAAACAGTCTGACATTAAAGTTGGATTCCCCTCCCTCCCCGCTTCCCCCCCAGCCCAGCAATAGCCCCCTGTTTCTTGGGCAGGCAGTTTCACCAGAGAAACCATGAGAGTGTGGGTCTCCATTACAAAAGTGAACAGTTCCTGCCTACTGTTTTAGCAAGCAAGCAGGCAACGAAGCTGGAGAACTACTGCAAGCTAAAATAACTCTGTGTCTTTCACAATTTATTTATTTGCTTGTTTGTTTAATTTGGACCCATTTCCCAAGCAAGTCTGTCATGTGTTCCAGTAACCAGTTGAGCTGGCACAACTGACTGCCACTTTCTCTGAGATTGTTTCTTCTGAATTGCAGTCTGTACCCTGCTGAGATCAGCCAGGAAGAGACACGGTAGTGAATGCCAGCCGATTCTCTGCCGCAGTCCAGCCATGCTCATCAGTCAAAATCGAAGGAAGCCTAGTGGGGCATGCACTTTCCTTAGCTGAACAGGCCCTCATGCACTTCTACAGAAAGAAGGAGTATTATAACCAGGGGTTTTGCTTGTTTATTAATGATGATTATCTGGCAGTTTATTTGCTACAGACCTCGGAGGAAATTTTTTTGTCTCTAACGTGCTGCACTGATCACCCTAGAAGCTTAACTGTAAGCTATGAAATCAGTTGTGCTGGGCAAAGTCTCAGAAGTGGAGAGTGATTGAGAAGAATGATTGACAAGAAAACATGTCAAGAGAGTTGGTGTTTTAGCAGCTGTAAAAGAATTGGGAACCAGGTCTGCCTCAGTGTCAGCTCATGATACCAAAACCAGGAATTACCCTGGTAAGCTAAGGGCATGCACAAACAACTCAGTGTTTGGTTTCTTTGGTGAGCCACCAGGTTGTCTCAAGTCTTGTTATGAATACAAGTTCTGATTTTTGTCCTTGACCATGTATGAACAGATTGGAAACTTTCCTCCCAAAGATTGTAAGCCTTTAGATACTTTTTATTAACTGGTAATACAGATAGCCAATACTAAATAAAGCAATTGCATTTATTTATTTAATCACAACATACTAAATTTTACATGGCAGGTAAAAGATTGTCCTTACCTTTTTTAAATACAGTAATAAAAAAAGACAATAAAGTTGCTTAAGTTTCTGCAACAGCATTGCTGGTTCTACATCCTCCAAGATAATTGCTGGTAGCATGATTAGAGTATCCAGTCGTTGGTTTTAGGGATATTTCAGTGGTTCTTAACAGATCTTAAAGCTTTGATTGTTTAGTGTATAAGGTAAAGTCTTCCTAAGGCACAAGGACCTTATTGGTTTAGAGAAGCAAAAGTTGCAGAATCAGACCAACATAATGGTTCATTTCTACATTTTCTATGGATATGCGTGTGTGCATGTGAAGAAAGAGAGAGTAAGAGAAAAGAGAGAGAATTACGTTTATGATTTCTTAAAAAGTTTTAGAAATCATATTCCAATTTGTGGTGATCCCACAGATTGTTCTGGCAAAACTCTCTCAGATTTAATCTGAAGGTTTTTTTAATGTAAAGATTATCTCTGCATGTTCTAAATCCCTCTGTTTTAATTTTCTGTATTTGCCTTACAAAAAAAAAAAAAAAGAAATTCTAGTAAACTCCTCTTTAGCTTCTTAAGTGGAGTCTTTATTCCTACTATACTAAACCAAAGTGTCCTAACTTACACTATTTTATTGGGTTTGCTTGGAAGGTTTTGGTAGTGGGGGGGGCTACAGGGGTGGATTCTGTGAGAAGCTGCTAGAAGTTTCCCCCATGTCCGACAGAGCCAATGGCAGGCAGCTCCAAGACGGACCCATCACTGGCCAAGGCCGAGCCCATCAGCAATGGTAGTAGTGCCTCTGGGTTAACATTTAAGAAGGGGAAACAGTTGGGCAATAGAAACTGCAGCCAGAGAGAGGGGTGGGAACATGTGAGAGAAACAACTCTGCAGACCCCAAGGTCAGTGAAGAAGGACGGGGAGGACATGCTCCAGGCCATGAAGCAGAGATTCCCCTGCAGCCCGTGGGGAAGACTATGGTGAGACAGACTGTTTTCCCCATGCAGCCCACGGAGGTCCATGGTGGAGCAGATATCCACCTGCAGCCCATGGAGGACCCCACGCTGGAGCAGATGGGTGCCCAAAGGAGGCTGTGACCCCATAGGAAGCCCATGCTGAGCAGGCTTTCTGGCAGGACCTGTGACCCTGTGGGTGACCCACGCTGGAGCAGTCTGTTCCTGAAGGACTGCAGCCCATGGAAGGGACCCATGCTGGAGCAGTTAATGAAGAACTGCAGCCTGTGGGAAGGACTCATGCTGGAGAANGACGCATGCTGGAGAATTGCGTGGAGGACTGTCTCCCATGGGAGGGAACCCACACTGGAGCAGGGGAAGAGAGTGAGGAGGAAGAAGCAGCAGGGACAACATGTGATGAACTGATGACAACCCCCAATCCCCACTCCCCTGCACCACTTGGGGGAAAGAGGTAGAGAAATCGGGAGTGAAGCTGAGCCCAGGAAGAAGGGAGGGGTGGGGGGAAGGTGTTTTTATTTCTCATTACCTTACTCTGATTTGATTGGTAATAAATTATATCAATTTCCCCAAGTCAAGTCTGTTTTACCTGTGATGGCAATTGGTGAGTGATCTCTCCCTGTCCTTTTCTTGACCCACAAGCCTTTTGTTATATTTTCTCTCCCCTGTCCAGGAGGGGGAGTGATAGAGCAGCTTTGGTGGGCACCTGGCATCCAGCCAGGGTCAACCCACCACAACTATATCCAGATATATTTAATTACTCCATTATTGCATAAAGGCCAATTCTCTTTGTTGTCATCTAGGTTTTGAGTTACAGAGCTGGAAGCATAGTGAAAAACAGTAGCTTCATGACTGTTCAGTTAAATAAAAAATGTGAATTTGCTGTGACAAGTTTGAAGCAGAGGAAGCTTCAGGATGACTTCATCTGCATAGTGCTGGTGTGGGAACAGCAGAAACAGTTTATTATTAAGCAGTGTTTTCCTCTTCTCCAGTCAAAACTTTACAGTTCTTCTTATTTCATATCTAGACTGTTCTCCCTGCTGCTCCATACCAGCAACTCTTTCTTTTCTGGAACAGGCATGTTTACAGTTCCCTGAGTTTCTCTTGGGCCCTCAGGTTATCATAGCCTCATGCCCAATATCATCTTCTTGAACACCATTCCCTGTAAACACAGTGTCACTGCAGACAAGGTAGAGAAAAGAGAGAATAAGTGAAACAGGCAAACCAACCTAAATGGAAAACTTTCATATTCAGTGTGCCCCGCTGAACACCAGGCTATACTGGTTGGCAGCTGTCTTAGATCTGAGACTAATAAATTCAGGGTTGTTGCCACATTTTGGAGAAGATGAAAGGAAATTAAATTCCATGAGATAAACCAGCTGGAGCTCTCTTCTTGTCATGATGCTGTGGCACTGTCCTTCAGCATAGTCCTAACAGTGATACAGAGATGTAAAGTGCCGATAAAGGACTTAAATGAAAATACCTCTCTGGCTAACTAGAAATACCAAATTCTGAAACAAAACTTAGGAAAACCTGGTTAATTAAAGAAATCAGTAAAAACTACACTAATGTAATCTTCCTCTGTCAATAATTCGCCTGGCTCCCACATTTCAGTTATTTGAAATGCATTTGGCAACTTGGACTTTTCATGTTGTAGCAAGAAGACACACAAACTTGGAGAGCTGTGTTAACAAATGTATCTTTTATATCTATATATTTGTTCAAATAAGCAGATTGTCTTTCTGTCCTAGTGGAGGTAATGAGTTCTTCCATAGGTCTTCTAGAACCGTAACACATTACATTGAAGAAATAGCATCTGTGATTTTGAAAGGCTCAGTTTAATTGCCAGTCTTCTGTTATAGTAAGTTGTTTTGGCTTTTTTTTTTTTAAATGTTCTCAGATGGTTTTGCCGTCTTTCATTCAGAATGCAGATGCCAAGAGAGTTCGAAGGCCACTTCTGCCTAACGCAATGATGACAAGAGCCATACTGCAGTATTTACAATACAGTATATTTATTATTTGAAGCCCAACTTGCCAATTGCCCATATTAAGTTTTGTTACTAGTTTTTATAGGAAATGGAAGTGCTCAACTTTGTTTAAGTGAGTAGAAGAGACTTTTACTGTTTAATGGAGAGAACAAACTTAAATTCATTTACAGACAGCCCATCTTTTGTAACTTTTAAATAATTCATTCATTATGCATCAAAGGTGAATACATCTGAGGAGAGTCATTTACAGTGACAAGGTATGTAAAATAGTATCAATTCCCATATAAACTTTCAATAGCCAACATATTATCCATTACTGGAATGAGAGATAAGAAGGAAAAAAAGAATAAAACTTTGAAATCTTTCGAAAAGAGGTATAAATTGACTCAGTTTCCATATGAACTGATTATTGGATTAACAGCTTCATATTGACTTTAGTCTTCTTTCTTGTTATTCCTAGAACTCAACTCTGTGATGTCACACCACTTTTTATACAAAAATGTAAACATACACATCACTGCGTGCCATTTAAACAATACTGAAATAACCTTATGTTTATATGAGCTTCTAAAGTCTTTCACATAAACTGAAAATAATTCAGTCTTACTGTTCAGAGCTCTGACCATAGAAAAGTATGACCAATTGATGTTATTTTTTTTCCCAGAATACGTGAGATGAGCTAAGTTACTGCCTTTCAAATAAATGCAAAGCAAAGTAATTCCCTAAAGATGTCTACACAATTATTAATACCTTGTTTGTTATAGATGACATAAAGTTCATGGAAAGACTTGCTAATAAAAAACCTGAAAAAATTGCTTCTAGTTGCTTTACTATCACAGTGCTAACTATTTAAATTATAATGTCATGAACAGAACTGATGAATTGTTGGTAAAAAGTACATTAGCTCCTCTCTTTAAGAGAAAGATAAAATTGTATTTACTAGAAAGAGTAGAAAGGCATTGAAATGTTTTCCTGAATTGTGTTCTCTGATGATTAGACTTCCTTAAAATGTGTGTTCTGTTTCCCATTTACCTATTTATTTAGTAGATTTGTTATTCATGGACTACATTCTGAATGAAGAAGAACAAAGAGATTTAGTATTAAAAACTCTGTCATGAAAATGACATTATCAGCTGGTAGGGAATTTAGTTATTCAGTACTTACTGTCTTCTGGAGCTGATCTAACCCACACAGAAGCTTATGGAATTGCTACCTCTGATTTCAGTGATGTTTTAGACGATATTCTCAGTCTAAACTGCAGAGATGTTCTTGTCCTAATGACTGTCACATGTGGGAAAAATTTGAACATAAAGGAAACTTGGGGTTTTGCATAGAGTGAACTTAAGATTTGTTTTTACAAAGTTGCATAAACTGCTGAGATACAAAGAACTTTAATGCCATGTTAGGTTTACATAAATACTGGCCTTTTGGGGAGAATTAATACTCAGGCATTGGCTTCCCATTTAGAAGGGTATTTCTCCATGTTTGTAATGTTTTTAATCTTGAAAGTGTAATTAATTTAAATTTAAAATTTATTTTAATTTAATACTTCAGGGAAAACATCACACCAAAAATATTCATTTTCCTAAAGCTTGTACTGTCTTAACAAATTGTCTATTTAACAATGCAATTTTAGGCATAAGATTTGTAAGTCCATAGAGAATGTTAAGAAAGCTCATCTGTTCTGGAAGTTTGAGATTTTCTTCTGTTTTAGAGAAGACAACAAAATGAAAAAACCCCAAATTTGCTATTTATTAGGAAAGAAATCACAGAAAGAGTGTGAGTTCGAAATGACTACAGAGAAAATTTTCCTCCCTCATTGCGTTTAAAGCCTTTCTGAATATTTCCATGATAAATTATTTAGTCTGTGTCGAGGCTGTAAAGAGAAAAGGAATTGCAGGACAGATTTGATGACAAAATTACCCCTATGCACTTAGTTGTTTTCAGGTTTCAGTGAAGTTAAAGGAAAAGCATATGTAGTACGGTAATGAGTTGAGCATTTGCCGCCTTGTCAGCCAGGCTTGTAGATGATTGTGTCTGTGTGTAGAACCTTTTAAAATGTTTGACTGATGCACGTTGTTAAAAGGTTATACAACCATTTAGTAGAAGATTTGGCATATGTATGAGCATAACACCAGTTCAAAATCTAGTCAAATTGTCTCAGAAGGATCTGGACAATCCTCCAAAAATGCTGTATGTTTAGTTGCATCAATTTTAATGGAAGTGAGGTTCAGACACACTAGTGTGTGTGCCAGTGTACTCTGTATGAACCACTGAGGGTGTCCCCTATGGATATTGCTAGCCTTTAATTTAGGGTTTTGTTCTGTGGGTGAAAGTACTTGAGTTTGGCTTGTCAAAATGGAATTTTGCACATTAAAAAAAAACCCAAAACCTAAACCCTCTGCTTAAAAATACATTACAGACTTTTGAGGTAGGCTGTAGAAAGTACTAGAGTAAAACAAGCAAACATTTATGAATTCCAATTTAAATACATACATGAAATTAACAGGGAAGGAAATAAATGCAAAAATACGTGTTTGATTTCAACTTTCTAGCAATAATCGATCACATAACAGTTATAGCTCATAAAGCTTTAAAGTGCTGTACAACGAAAGAATTCACATTGTTAGCTTTACAGCAGAGAAGAGCAGGGAGATTAATTGTCAGCAATTCGCTCTAAATTACACATGCAATTGAAGGCACAGCTATGAATAGAGCTAAGATGTTCTAAGGAGTAATCTCCTGGCCAAGCTAGCATTTTAACACACTTTATTATCTACCTGGAGGCATCAGCTGATAAATCTTTCCAATGACAGAGTAGTAAGTAGGAGCCCAGATGGGAGTAGTCTTTATCACTTTTATCACTTCTATTGCTTTTATCACTTTTATCACTTCAAGGCTGCTTTCCTCTAGGGTGAGAGTCATCAGAATCCAAAGTCCTGAGAACCTGAGAAACCTGAAAAAACAGGCATTAAAATACCACCACTACACTGTTTTGCAGTTATGATTGAGGCATTTGCAATGCCAACAGTGCAGTGACAGTGGCTGGCTCCTTTTTTTTTTTTTTTTTTTTTTGGC